>CABEEJ010003152.1:78996-89453 GCA_901482245.1 Timema douglasi
GGGGGGGGGGGGCAAGTAAATTAAATATTGATATAGTAGATCTTATCAGTTTAATTTTCGAACTGTAGTGAAAGTTATTTAATATTTATCAAAAGCATCCTGGAATTTTAGCAAAGCTTTCTTTTGATTTAAAAAGTTTTTTTATCTATTTTTATTTTCACGCGTTCGGGCTCGTTGTGCTAATATGTTAGGGATGAGGAAGTTGTAATTTATAGGAATTGTATCTACATTTGACCCTGAGCATGGATCAAATTCTGGCTTAGTAGTATAGCATTGGTGAGCTAGGACAAGGGTCCCGGTTTAGTTTCCCATGACTAGGTACTATATTTAAAATTTACATAGTAATTTGTTAATAGGGTTATTTTAAATAGGTATCAACACTATCTATTAGAAATAGTATCTGCAGATCAGCTTTTTTGACGTATGTTTATAGCAAAGTAATTTAATTAACTTTTGTAATTGTAATGATATATATTATTACAATTACAAAGGTATATATAAAAAGAGAAAGTGAGTGAATAGAATATAGATAATATATAGTAAGATTCTGGCAGTGAAAACCAACACATATATATATAACATACGCATGTACAAAATATAACATATCTATATATTTACAATGTTTTTATATACATCTCCAGTGATACAATTGACATATCAAAGAATGTAATATTTTATTTATTTAGCACTGCGTCTTACTACCCGTTCGGGTTATACGCTTAAGTAGTAATTACGCTAATGGATTAGGAATTGGGAAGGTTGAATTTTAGAGGAAGAGAACCCGCATTTGCATGAAGGGAGAGGGGGAAACCATTTAGGAAAAACCACCCCCAGTTCACGCGACCGAGATTCAAACCTCGATCTCCCCTACCTTAGCAGTCGAGCTCAACACGATTAGCGCGTTAGCTAACTACGCCACCGAGGCGGGTGTTAGAATGTAATAAAGAACTAATTTATTTGTATATTGCTTAAGTACTTTTAAAAATGCTTAACATAATGTAATACTTATTTAAACCAGCTTCAATGGTTGGATATTGGGGCTCGAATCCAGGTCGAGTCTACTGAAGGTGGTTTTCAATCCTCCTTCCATGCAAATGCGGGTTGATGATCTCTAAAATGCTTCCTTACTCATTCCTTCCCCATCATAGTAATTATCATAATTGCGTATAGCCTGGAAAGGTAGTAAGACGCCGTTATAAAAATCATTTAAATAAATAGAAAAAGAGTTCCATTGTGAGATTTCACCAACTTTCACAATAGTTTAGATATTTATTTAAAGTCAGATTTTTTTTTGTTACGCTTCCTAACGCTTGAAAAAATCTACGTTACAAATATTATAACAAAGACAAACCAAGAACATTTCTTCAGCTTACATTCAAACTGAGCTATAAAAACTCAGATGAAAAAAAACCAGAGTACAATTTTCTAAAAGTTTTCTTTTCTCTCTGCATATATAACGCGAAAACTTGTATGAATAAAAGGAAAACATCGGAGGGTTGTTTCGTAATGGTTTTTTACTGATGTTATTTCCAATTCCCTCTACAATAAAGTACAATTTGAATTTTAAACTTAAATTAAATTATTACACGCTTGTTTAGATTCAATATACATAAAGATACGAACTTATAACTATGTATTTATATTAAAATAAATGAATATGAAAAATCATCATACACATTTCTCACATTATGCATTGTTTTGAAATTTTTGCTTTTAAAAATTTAGTTATTTCTAAACTATTCTTAAATTATTTATAGCTGTAAAAATTAAACTAGATTCTTATCTATCATAAAAAACTATTTTCATTTACCTATTTTTTACTCGATACTAAAAGCCATTTTCAAAATATTTCAAATTTTCTAAAAATATTCATTACTAAAATACACTTAAATATATTTATTTAGAAAATCAAACATTTATTATGTTTTATCATTTAAAATAGATTCCAAATATCAATTTTGAAACATAATTGTTACAGATATTTAAAAAAAATTTCAACGTTTTCAAAAATCTGTCTTCAGTAAACCAAAACCCCGCAGTAATCCTCCAGGCAGGTATACAGTTTTGTTTGCTATGTAAGACATTCCCTAGATATAAATTCTATACAAAATAGTTTGAGCAATTTTTGAAATAGTTCCAACTTCCGAAAATCACTCATCAATAAACTACTTTTTATAGAATCTTCACCTAAACACAAATATGTATATATATTTTTATAAATATCAATAATTTTAAACAAGATAATTAGATCGATTTTATAAAAATTTGATAATAAATAAAATTACTCATCGGTAAACTTCCCTTAATTTTAAGGTTAGGCTTGAAATAAGAAGAAAAAAAAATAATAATACCAAGGTAGTTTACAACATGCAATATAAAGTTTTAATTAAATCCATCAAACTACTTCAGATCTGTGTCCAGGGACAGACAGACATAATTGTATAATAAACTTTTATGGACAGACATAAAACATAAAGTTTAATTATAAATAAAGGTCTAAAATGTTCACAATTATAAAATTTATCTTGATGTGAGAAAGTAAAAATTCTGTAAAATTAACATTATATATAGAATAAGATATTCTAAGCGTCTATATGATGTTTTAGGGGTTTAGCTGTTTGAAAGTGTTCTTACCTTTTGAATATATTAAATTATTAAAGCTTAATCGATTTAAAATCAACCAAGGCAAATAAGTTTTGTAAAAAGATCACGTTCACATTTTTATTCGGTATGAAAATGAATTTAATATCACTTTTAAATATTAATCCATCCTTGAAAGATCTTTCAATTGGCTCTATGTCAGTAACCTTTGTACTGACTCACATTTAAATACTAGAGCTTTATATTTACAACCCTGCATAGTGAAGTATAAGTACAATAGTAACCAAAAACATAGAGCAACCAGTGAAATTATAAATGTTTTGAACTTGGATCCCATAAACATCATTGATAGTTGAAATATTAAAGTAATATTTAAACAATTCATCAATACATTAATCTTGAATGTACACAATCACTTTTGGGCTTTCAAAATTGTTTTCTTCTTTTTTAAGACATCATACACAAAACCAATAATATTCACTTTCACAGAACGAAAACAGTGACATTTTAATATGTTTTTTGTTTAGTTCATAAATTCGTTAATTGGCTCAAAAAAGATGTGTGCATTTTTAGGAGTTTTAGGCATTAAATTTTATCCTTATGTTTTCAATAAATTTAAAAAATATACATTACTGTATATAATGTAGTTTTTTAATCGCTTCTATAGACTGAAAAATGTGGTAAATTTTGGTTTGTTCCGAAATATTAAATAATTAATAAATAATAAACCGGTTAGAATAAAAAATATTTTTTACACTAAAATGCGTGGTTTTAACAGTATAATAAACATTGGAATATATAAGAAGCTTGAACCAATATTATAGAGCCAAGGGCTTCCCACCAGAAAGGTTAGGTGGCCTTATGTTTTTGGTTACAACTATATATCGCTATAATAAAAAATTGAATTAGATTTCAATATACTTCATGTAAGGTAATTGTAGGAAGAAATGTATGTCGAAGTCTAGAAATAATAATAAAAATTCCTGGTTACTAAAAATGCTATGAAAACAGTGGAAGATAATTATAAAATAATCTAATTGTTAGTTTGGAGAGCCAGCACGGACATATAGATGGGCTGCGCTTTTATAAGTTCAAATTAATAAACTTAGCTCTTCATTAGTTTTAAGTTTAATACTCTGCATATTAATTTAGTGGAATAAACTTTAAGTATTGCTCTATAAACACGATGGCTTGGTGAATTGCATAGGAAAGTATTCAGGGGTTGAAGGGAAAAGTTTTATTGGAATAATCTTTTAAGTAATAACCCCGTGAGATTAAACAGAAGCAACTATTTTAACATATTTGCGTTGGAGGTCGCTTGGTTTAGTACACAGGGGTAAGAGAGAAACGTTTATTTTGAATTATTTACATGTTGTGGCATAATGTGTAAACTTAGTATAGCCATTTTAGCATATTATAATTGCGGCTTGCGTTTTGAAATAAGCTAGGAAAAAAGTAAAAAGTTTATTTGTAAGCCCTTTTCTCACATGTAATATTATTGCGTGATATCTAAATGGGAGATACTTTTTTTTTTGCAAGGGTGTGTGATTGGATACGTGATGATTCATGTAAGCTAAGAGTCATCTTCACGTAATGATGTCATGAGAGAGTATTCCAAATTAATTATTTTTGAAATATAAAATAGCTGATTTTTATAATAAAGGTATTACTAAGGGGAAATTTGGGTAAACGTTTATACTTGCCACGTCATAAAGTGAAACTGGCTATCTCATGAATTTGGAATATTTCTTCCCATTACGTAAAATGGCTTCTTCTATTGTCCATCTCATGGACCAGGCAAAAACTCTTACGGTTCATGAATTTGGTAGCGCTTGTACTGATCAGTTCATGGACTGGTTATTTCATGAACTGAATCATTCCAATTCCAGCCCAATTCACGAAATGAACGAGTTTTTGCCCAATGCGTTAAATAGATAAGCAAAGAACAGGTTTGTTCAAAACCTTTAATCGTTTCAGAAGGAAAGGTTAGGTTTAGTTTGGTTGGATTAGTTTATATTTATTTACATTACCTGAAAACGAGTATAATTGAAGCTTTCAGTAGATTTGACAAAAAAAAATTCAATTTCTGAAATTGTTATACAAGAATAGTAAGTTCGTGAAATGGTGAAGAGAAGAGGCTAGTTCACGCAATTAACAAAAATTTGCCAAATATCATGAAATGGGAAATTTAACTAATTGGGTGTAGAATTGAAAATGCAAAAAGCCAAATAATATTTTACTCATTCATGATAGCATAAACTATATAGCTATAAAATGTATTACATATATTATAGTTATACCACAGTAAATTCAAGAAACTAAGCTATAATCAAAAAACAACTATATTCAATTATTTGTAAATAATTTACAAGCGTAAGGCCTCATCAAATCTTTAGTATTGATTCGAATAAAATCTTTGTGCCACATTTTTCCATATAACTAGATCTTTTGTATGAAACGAATGAAACACGAACACGTAAAGAGAATGCATTTCAAATTTTATATTTGACTAAATTATGCCCACACGTTTTTTAAGAAACTTTCTAATTTTTGAACAAGACGAAATACTTAAAACTCAACCTCATTACTTAATAAGCTTCAACTAAACACTATAAACTTTACGAGAAAATATGACTGTTGAGAAAATAAATTAGTTATTCATATTGGCTCAACTAAGTTTATTCAAATTTCATGGAAAAGATAAATCTAAGAAACAGAAATTAAATTTTAATTTTAATTAAAATAAAGTAAAACTTCAACAAAACACAATTTAAAAAAAAATATTATTGTTCAGAAATTAGTATCTAAGCTAATTTTCATCAAATTTAACGGAAAATATGAATCTAGGAAAATATTGCATTGAAATTTAAAAGCGTTTACTTTTTAATATCCATAGTCATAATAGTAATAATATTAGTAATAATGTAAGCGAGCTTAATTTTTACAAAAAAAATAATGCCATAAAAAACTTTTTTCTTAAAGTATAGTGATATTTTTATGATCACATGAGTTTACTAGACAAACAGTTTTCAACATTTATGTGTTTATTATGTTTTACTAAAATTATATATGTTGAGCTGTAACTATTAAAGTAGATAATCTCTTGAGAAGCTTCTAGCACTTTTTTATTTAGTGTGTGGAAAAAAATAGATGCATTATCAGAATTACTACGACATATCGCTACACTTACTCATCTGTGTCTGTTATCACAATATAATTTTCCTGAGTGCTCCAAGTACTGGCTTACAGATACTAAATCCCAAGTGGTGTTTTTTTTTACATAAAAAAAATAAAATAGTTTAAGCCAACATGACCTCATCCCTATTGATAAAAAAGAGACAGTATCATGGCTATGGAAAATATGTTTTAAGAATGAAAAATAAACATATATATATACACACACACACACACACACACACACACACACACACACACACATTCCATTAGGGTAAACGTCCAAATAATGTTGGGTTCCAATATCCTATCAATCAAATGTGGACATTTTTTCGATACATGTCATCCAAGCAAACGTTGGGTAAATGTTTTCCGATAATTACTTAATAGTATCGTAAATAAAAGGTGTTATTTGAATATAATATTTCCAAAGGCTATGTATTTTCCAAAGGTGAATCTCTTTACGAGGCCATCAATCAGTAATTTAAGTTTTTATGTATGCCGGAAAGCATTAAAACGAATATTTGTTATTAATTCTCTTACATGTTGATTTCTTTATAAATTAATACATTGACGCCACCATTACCCGTCATGGTGGATGAATGGGAGGTTTAAATCAATAATAATTTCTTAAATGTCAACTATCCATCGTTCTCTCTTTTTTTTAAGGTTATCATGGTAATGAGGTTTGATTATTTATAATTAAGTAAATACTTGATTCATTTCCACTAAATTTGGAAAACACACGCATATTATATAACGTATGTATTAACTCTTAGCTCAGTTGGTAGCGTGTCTGTTTACTGAACAAAGGGTCTCGGGTTCGATTCCTGGCATGGTCGAAAATGTATCATTGATGTATATACGGGTTAACCTTTTCACATTGATAAATTAACTAGTGGAGGCTGGATGTTGGGCATGTCTTAGCCTTAAGTTAAATTATAAGGCATATGAAGCTAAGACAGGCCTAGTTAACCGGTAGTAGAAAATATATGGCTTGGATAAAAAAAACTGACCCTGGCCATAGGCTGGAAACACTAATGGATGTAAAAAAAAAGTATTAGCTTAAAGTAAAATTCATGATACAAACTGTACATCTATATTTGATGGTTACAGGAGGAAAATGGGGGAAGTCCCATCACACTCAATTTCCAGGACAATTTTTATATCTCAAACCACAATTACCCTAAAAAATACTTGTTTTAAAATTTTATTTCAAATATGACAAAGGTATCTTTTAAGCCTTAACTATAGTTTCAAGTATAAGTCAATATCTGATGATTGTATAACAGGTAGAGCCACTGGCTAAATTTTATTTAAAATATGATTTTCCTCCTTTCAACCTTATAGCTTTCATTTGTGTTAGAAACATTATTTGTAAAGAATAAATATACTAAATAGAACTTTTCAAAAATAAATGAACCTCATATTAGAGTTGAGCACAACCAATGCGTCCATGGAATAAAACCAGCTAGTTTATTTGAGTGAAAACCGCGTTGAAAGCTTTACTGGAGTAAATAAGTCTTTGTACTTTGATAAATTTACGAATAGGATAAAAGAAAAGGATGGAGGTAATTTGTTTTTGCCTCTAACAAAGAGAGAACCAATTAGTGGTGTCTAGAGGAAACTTTTTTTTTGTCCTAAAAGTTTCATGACGGTAGGAAAGAAAAAAAACAAGTTTAATGATCATGATTCATTAGTAAATGTAGGACAGATTGAAAGAGTAGAAACTCTCTCTCACACACACACACACACACACACAAACAGACACACTTTTATTTGATTTATTTGTGCTTTACACTTTAAAATAAATCACAAATTTTGGTTTAGTATATACAAAATTTATTGGATTAGATTTTAGTTTTAAGAATAATTTTAAAGTTCGTTGATGACGAAGCTTTAAGTTTAAGAATTGGGTAAGTAGTTGAGCTAAAACACAATACATTTTGTAAGATCAAAATTAACGTGAGATTTGGTTAGTATAATAATTAAGGTATTTTTACTCAATATGACGATGTTTCAACACGGCTCTTAATCATGGGACCATTTTCTAAAGTTTAAACTAAATATACGTTTTATATACTGTAAAACCTATTTTATTATCACCATAAGTATTTTTTTTATGATAACGTTTACATTTATTTTATTAAAATAGTTTTTGTTCATCTATATTTGCACCTTTCCTCCAAAAATCTAATATAATAGCTTACTAAGCATATGTTTTAATAAATGACAGATTATTGGATATAAGAATACTTCTGAAGTAGTTTTTCTTTATTTTTGTTCTTTTGTAACCTATAGACAAATATTAAAAATATGAATCATACATAACATGAAGCAAATTCGTTTGGTTATACAAGTTTTAATGTTTTAGTTAAATGGTAGATTTTTTTTTCAAAGTAATTTTAGGGGAACATTAAATGGTGATAGAGCTCCTTATAAAAAGTTATTTTATCTAGTTTTTTAAAATATTACTTTACTTTCTCGTTTTATCAAGTGTTATTAATAACATAGAAAGAAAGCTAATAGATTTAAAAAAGAATCAATAGATAGCAAAACGCACGACCTTTATTTACAGACACATTTAACGAACGAATTCTAGTCAAATGAATTATGATTATAAGACTAGAACATTATATATAGTTTATACAATTGAATAATCTTGATGCTAACGAAATTAGGGTCTGATAATATAAGGTTTAGTTTTGAATAGGAAAAGAGCCGTTTATAACGGAAATAAAATCAAAAGCAATTTCACAAAATAACTCTAATCTATTAGGAATATATTAAAATGGTTTAAGGTCATATTCAATTAAAGAAAGGGGATATTCACATATGTAAGAATATACCCCCTTAAGATCTCCACAGGAAAAAAACAAATTAAAGGTGCCACGCCCAGAAAGAGTTGAAATCAGATTATCTGGAACGCGGCAATTTTTACCCCTGGATACTAGCCAGCTATACATGGCTGGAATACAATCAAGGGGAATGGTAGGGTATTAAGAGTAACGGTATTACCATTGCAAACAGTCTTCTGGCTTTGTTAGCGCATAAACTTAACATATACTTGTAATTGGTTACGTGATACCTTTCGCTATAACATTTTATGTTTCCATCCACCCAAGTTTCTAGGATTAGTTATTTAACTAAACATACTATCTGTAATTATAAAATAAATTTGTATGTGCTCATAATTGTGGAAATAATAGTTTAGGAAGAAGGAGGTTTAAAATATTGGATAAATTGAAGGAAAGAAGAACATTCTGGGAGCTGAAGGAGGAGGCAGAGGACAGGGCACATTGGCGGCATAACTTAATTGGCAAAAGGGTTGAATCTATCGTAAGACAGAACACCTAATAATATTTAAAAAAAAATATTTTAGCACCACTTCTTTCTACCCATTTGGATTATACGCTTACATACTAATCACGCTAATAGTTTTAAATATTAGGAAGGTTGTAGACAGTAGACGTGTACCCGCATTTGCGTGGAAAACAATTTTTGGAAACCCTACCCCCAGTACACCCGACCGAGATTTGAATCTTGATCTCTCCATCATTGGAATAATAATAATTGTGGAAATAATTATTAAATTAATATTTGTTAGTGGAATAGTAAATTAATGTTTAGCACTTAATTTTTACACACATTATTGATATTATTATTGTATTACTGCAAAAACACTCACGTTAGCCTTGAAATGTAATTGCTATCAACATTCCTTTAAAATTAATCATTTAGTGGTAAAATTTAAAATAGGAAATCACACAAATTTATATCCAAGAAAATACAAAAGAAAAGTATTTTGCTATAGAGAAGAAATATACAAACTATATAAATGATCTTTAGTTAAGTTTTGACTAGGTAGCCTAATATTCTAATAACTTTTCAAGAATAACCTATATAGTTAAGTACAACTTGTGTAATTATAAAAATAAACACAATGAAAGTAAAAGATTTTAAAAAGCAACTTTTTTTGGGGTCAATGTGACTTCTAAATAAAGCATTTATTAACTGGTTGTTGACCACTCCTAAAATTAAGATTCATATTCTTCTCTAAGACAACGTAGAGTTTTATGAAACAAAGCAACCTTTTTTTAATGTTAGTTCTAAGGCAATATGGCCGACATACTGCGTTGGAAGTATTTGGGACCTCGTGGTACGGTTTAAGAATGCAAATTGGATCCATTCTTTAAAGGTCGGTAGACTGGAGGTTCGTTGCCATGAACGAGTTTATTAACACAAAAACGGGCAAAACGCTGGTGGTGCCGGCTCATTTAAACCAACCTCAATGTTCGTTGAGAAAATTAAACCGAAGGCGTAATTCGCATCAGTTGGTTGAAATCGTGGTTAGGTCAACAAATGTAAGCCCTTACATAATGTTTTGGTATGTCTTACATCCTTGGTTGTGTTATTTTATTTTATATTAGTGCGCTTTGGCTGCCACTGTGCTGGAAAGCAAATATTTTAAATTGAAACATGAAGATAAAAGGGAATTTTAAATGAATACAAAAGTGTTCACCAAAACACAAAATGGAAAACCATAGTAAGGATGAGTTCAAGATTTTTATCACAAAAATCACCAACTTTTACGAATAGGGGGCGGCCAGACTGAGCGAGCGAGCGCGCGAGCGACTAAAATATAAAATAGAACACATGGATTCTAATGGGAGGTGGCCACA
>CABEEJ010003153.1:5780-31461 GCA_901482245.1 Timema douglasi
CCCCCCCTTCTTAGTTTGCCATTATCGACAGTTGGTTTATGGCTCTACAAGAAACAAACCGTTTGGATTTGTTAAATGAACATAGTTTGGTTGAGTTGGGTTACACTGTTGGCATATTCCCTTTCCTACTGTATAATGGCGTAATAGTGTGAAAGGTACGAGGTGAAATAAAATAATAATTGGGGAAATTAGAGCCCCAAGAAAGTTGGCTTCTAAGGACCTAAAATCTCATTTTTATAGAGCAACATTCTTCAGGCAAGACCTACCTTGTTTTTAAATTTTTCCACTTATAGATTATGCTGGCTACCACAATGTTCAAATTGTGTGTTTAGATTTAAATCAATTATTGACACACAAAGCAACTCGCTATTGAGATATTATGTGACAGTACAATAAAGAGTGACTCTTAACATAGATTTAATTTTTTAGTTATTATTGTAAACATTGAATAAAACATTTCTTGAGGGGGGGGAGAGTACACGCCTGATCATAGTTAGAAATTTGAAATGTTTCATATTTCATTCACTAGTCCTTAATATAATGTAATGGATTCAGAGAAGGATCCAGAAATCCCATCGAGATGCTGTGAATAATTTCAGATAGAGTCAAGGACGACGTCTACATTGGTTTCATTGACTAGCAAAATGGAAGAAACTGATAGAAATACTCAAGAAGATTGACATCAACTGGAGGGACAGAAGGCTGATTGCAAACCTGTACCTGGGACAGCGAGTGAAGGTGAGGCTGACTGAGGGAGAGACCAGCAGCGTAGAGATAGGCAGAGGAGTGAGACAGGGATGCTGTTTGTCACCCAGTCTGTTCAAATAGGAGGCTGCGTCGTCATCAACACACCGCTGGCCAAAAATAAAGAAGAGCCGTAAGAAATGATATAGGGAAAAGATATGGCATGGAAATCAACATTACAAAGTCAAAAGTGTGGGCGATTTAAAAAAGAAAGAGCCGCTGAAAATCAAAATTGGAAACCATAAGTTGGGAAACAGGGAGCAGTTAAAGTACCTGGGAAGTCTGCTAACAAAGGATGCCTACTGCGCCAAGGAAATTATGACGAAAATCGCCATGGTTAAGAACGCTTTCAAGAAGAGGTTACTGCTGACCAGCAAGTTGAGTTCGGAACCGAGGAAGAAACTGATGAAATGTTACATTTGGAGCAGAACCTTGAACTCTTGGCAAGATGGAAAGTAAATACTTGAAGAGCTTTGTAATGTGGTGGACAGACGGGGCGACAAATGAAGTCCTTAGAATAGTGGGCGAGAAGATCAGGTGGACAGACGGGGCGACAAATGAAGTCCTTAGAATAGTGGGTGAGAAGATCAGGTGGACAGACGGGGCGACAAATGAAGTCCTTAGAATAGTGGGTGAGAAGATCAGGTGGACAGACGGGGGGACAAATGAAGTCCTTAGAAGAGTGGGTGAGAAGAGAACCATTTCGGATGTGATCCTGTGGTACAAAGCAAACTGGATCAAACACAGCCTGTATTCTACATGACGTCATAGAGGGAAAGAGGAGCTGAAGGAGGTAGAGGACAGGGTGCATTGTCGGTCTAAGTTCAATGATAAAAGGAATGGGCCTGTTATAAGAAATAACACATAGTAATAATGGTGAGGATGATGATGATGATGATAACATGATCACTTCTTCAGTTCAAATTAAATTCCTAAATGTGCAGTAAACACATTCACTTTTTATGGGTTTTCATTAGAAATTATATTACAAAATTTATTTCAATTCAAATTTTAATACCAATTTCCATATGGAAACATGAAGTATTGCTACAAGGATGGAAGAAAAGTATATAAATACTAATTTTCAAAAAGGGGGATAAAAGAGAGTGTAATGACTATAGAGGTATCTCACTGCTACCAACATGTTATAACATTTTACCTAACATAATTCTAATGAGATTGACGCCATACGTAGAGGAAATAATTGGGGATCATCAGTGTGGATTTTGACGTAATAGATCAACAAAGGATCAGATTTTTACTGTGCGGTAAACATTAGAAAAAAAAAAGTGGGATTTCAACATGACGCTACATCAATTATACATGTATTTTAAAAAGGTCTATAATTCAGTTAAAAGGGAAAAAATTATGAGATTTTAGTTAAGTTTGGAAAAACAAAAAAAAATTGTCAAGCTAATTGAGTTATGTTTGAGATAATACGCGTGGTAGGGTATGGGTTGGATCTCGGATGCTTTCGAAATACATAATGGATTGAAACAAGAAGATGCACTTTCCCAGTTACTCTTTAATCTAGCCTTAGCGTTTGCTATTAGGGTAACGCAAGAGAGTAGGGAAGGGTTGAACTAAACAGTACAATGCAGTTATTAAGATAATCCAGGGTGTCTACCATCCGGGAAAATCAGGGAAAACGGGAATTAGCTGGGAATTTGGTAAATCACAATAAAAATATGGGAAAATTATATTTTACTCAAAATATGAAATACATTAATCAGTAAATCTGTAAATTAAAATGTCATTTTTTTTGTTTGTAGCTGTGTAATATATTTTTAATTCCTAGTAAACAATTTTAATCAATATTTTAAAAATTATTCAAATTTTAAAACTTATTATTATTATTCATGAAAAAGATTAATAGAAACGAGGGGGCTGGGGGNTGGGGGCTCGGGAATTTTAGGAAATGATCAGGGGAAATCAGGGAAAAGGTCGGGGATTTCATTGGTCAAGTTGAGTAGACACCATGCAATCAGATGATTTATTTTTGTTAGGTAATAGGTTTAGAAGTGAACGCTGAAAATACTAAGTATATAATAACACGGAGAACACACATCGAGGATAATTTAGATGCAGCAAAAAACATATCATTTGATAGGGTTAATGAATTCAAATATTTAGGAACAATTTCAAGGAGCAAATAACAAAATTAAAATGGAAATAAGGAAAAGAATACAGACAGGGAAATGTTTGTTATCACTCAATCTGTAAGTTGTTGGCGTCTCACCTGCTGTCAAGAAATGTATGAGGATAGTGGGGAGTGGAGAGGCTACATAATGATGAGCTGTGTACTCTGTACTCATCACCAGACATTGTTAGGGTAATAAAGTCCCACAGGTCATGCTGTGCGAATGGTAGTATCTAGAAATGCTTTATGGCAAACCCAATGGACCCAGACGGGAAGATAAGATTTGGAGAGACCTGAGAAATAGGGTGTGTAATGAGATAGACTACAGTAGCCCCATGGCTTCTTTGATGCTGACTGACAGCTTTGAAGTTATTATTATTATTATTATTATTAGCACCGCGTCTTACTACCCGTTCGGGTTATACCCACAAATGGACAAAACTGTTGAATTAGTTTACTGGTTGAAAGTGGTTTCATAGCTCTATCATGTTATTAATGTGAAATTTGATATTAATGTTAATTTAAGTTACCAAATGATCTATAAATGAAACGGTTGATATGATCCAAATTAAATAGCCTATACCTACCGTTGGGTTTTAAAAAGTGATTACCCGCCTCGGTGGCATAGTTAGCTAACACGCTAGTTAAGTGTTGAGCTAGACTGCCGAGGATGAGGAGATCGAGGCTTGAATCTCGGTCGAGTGAACTGGGTGGGATTTTTTCCTAAATTGTTTCCCACTCTCCCTCCACGCAAATGTGGGTTCATTTCCTCTAAATTCAACCCTCCATATTCCTAACCCATATGTGTAATTAATACTTAAGCATATAACCCGAACGGGCAGTAAGACGCGGTGCTAAATAAAAAAAAGTGATTTGTATGTCCATCAAGAGGAAGCTCAAAAATGATGTGTCTACAAAACGTTTGATCTCGATCCCGAGCTCGGCTCAAAACTCAATTACTCGCAGAGCCCTAGTACCTGCTCTTGTGAGCAAGCAAACAATGGTGACAATATATTTCCTAGTTTACTAAATCTTAACCACGTGTTTTAAGTTGGTTTTCCCTAAATGGCCTGCTTTACTGCCATACAACTGCAGGTACGTCCCTATCACATTAGTATAAGTACGCAGATAACCTGGCGGTAAGACCCAGTGCACAACATTACGAAAGGGGTACAGGAGAAGATATTACTCGACGGCACATTGTGAGGTTAGGTTATAACATGTTTACAAAAGATAAAGCCTGCCTTACGTCTTTTACCAGCTTTATTAAAGCCACATTGTGCATTCAACCAACTACATGACCATTTTTTACATACAATGCAAAACTTCTCAAGTTTATTGCTGCCTTAGGAGGCACTTTTATAACGACACAGGCTGGCCATTCAATCTAACCCGCAGAATGTCTCGAGGAGACCTCGCAACGACTTAGGAAATCATTTTAAATGAAGGGAAAAAAATTGCATCAACTGGCTGTATTAATTAAACATTGAAAAGTGGAATAGAAGAAAAGTAAGGTCTACACCTTTAAGAGAAATTGTAGGTCCAAATGTTCACCAAACACATCACTGTAATTTTTCATGCCTCTTTTTTCAGCAAATAAATAAGAATAAGAATAATATTTAGCACCGCGTCTTACTACCCATTCGGGTTATACGCTTTAAGTACTTAGTACTCTAATGGATTAGGAATTGGGAAGGTTGAATTAGAGGAAGTGAACCCGCATTTGTGTGGAGGGAGAGTGGAAAACCATTTAGGAAAAACCACCCCCAGTTCACCCGACCGAGATTCGAACCTCGATCTCCCCGTCCTCAGCAGTCGAGCTCAACACGACAAGCGCGTTAGCCAACTACGCCACCGAGGCGGGTAAAAATAAATAAGAGCACTGACTGAACTTAGTCATTTTTTTTAACATTAACTTTTTGGACCTACATTTTTCTGGTAAGTGTTAGGCCTGACCCTTCTATCATCCTTTAAATGTTTATTAAATAGTTTTAGGGTGGTTTTTAAATCAAGTTTCATAAAAAAACAAACTATTACAGATGTTTCCATATAAAAGTATTTACCCCCGAGTCAACCCTTATTTGGTTAGCAAGATTGTAAAAGACAAGCTCGTAACATATTTTGAATCATAATAAAAAAGTAGTAAAGTCCGTTCACCGTAGGAATTGTTTTCTGAAAGGCCCTTTTCCCTACCATAAATCTATTATATAGGAGGATATTGGTAGGAAAAAAGACCTTTCAGAGAGTAATTCCTGCCGTGAATGGAGTTTATGTTTGTAAGAAGGGTTCTTTCTACATGAGAGCATGTAAACCGATACACTATATAAACAATATTAAATGACCACCCTGGTCTGTACAAAATATTAATAAAAAAAACAAAATTGTACAAGCTCTGTTTAGTTCACACAATCAAGAGCATCACTCGATACAATATTATCCGAACCACATTACTGACAAATTCATCAGAGCCTACAAGTCCAACACTATTTGAATTATGTAACAAACAAATGCATTTCTTGAGTTATGCAATAACAGACCACTACAACTGCGTATTTGTTTGCATTATACCTCGGGCGACTCTTTCGACATTGGGAGAATATTGGCAGTGCTCTTTCAACCTTTCCAATAGTCAACATGTGCAATAAGAGCAACAATCATTTTTATTGGAACAAACGATAAAAAAAAAATACATGGTAAAAAGCACCAACAAATTGAGTACATCACATCTAATTCATTTATTCCGCTTTTATATAGTTTTCATTCAAAATAATAAATTTTAAGTTAAAATATTGAGAACTTCAAATATGAGATCATCAAAGGTATTCAAACACCATAGGTGGCTCGTGTATAGGCACTGCGGAACTGCAGCACCCCCTATTTCCACTTGATATTATCGATAATAGTTAATACAATGAGTCCTTTTTTCTTTAATTCTTTATTTATTTTTGTAGTACAATATATATTCCTTAAGCTTAATGTCAGTACTTCAGTAGCTATTCCCCAGTTTATGAAAAATATACAATTTTTTTTGTATAGAACTGTGCGCTTCACAGTGCCAGCGATGTGACATTTGACTGTTGTGCGCATGCACACATAGGAGGGGGACTGCCAGGTGGAGAGAGCACTGTTGCTCTAGCAGTGCCAGCTCAAGCGTGATGGTGGAAGGAAGCTATTTTACTCAGCGTGTGTTGTGCTTAAAAACCATGTACTATATTCTTGAATGTCACAAAGTGTAGAATTAGATTATTATTCTGCTTCCAGCTATTCTATTTGATTCATTTTTTTTTTTCCGGTTCTTTTATTTAACAGAAAGACTAAATGCGCTTGCAGTACTTTCAATGGAGAAAAATTTCCTCAATTGTCATCCAGAGATCAAGAAGAAAATTATTGAATTTTTTGCGCAAATTAAAACAAGAAGAATGGATTTCATTTTTAACCCTTTTTCTGCGTTAATCTAATACATCCGATATCAGCAGTATAGTCATTGACTGCGGAAATCGACTTCACCTCACGTGTAAGTTTTATCTACCTTTGTTGGGACATTCGAAAATAGCCACAAGAGTGTTATAACTAGAGACCGGATTTGACCTATTTACCTTTCTTTTCCTTTATCGTAAAACATAGGCAGTTGAAATATATATAGTTTGATTGAACTTTGAGCAAGATCTGTGTGGCCCTGGCTACTGGTTGTTTGGTTGGTATGGCAATTGGAAAATTCAATACTTTAATGAGTTTTAAAAAATACTTTATTTCTTCTAATTGCTATTTTATTTCTGTTCTTGACCCTATTTCCTATTTTGAAATCAAATATAGGATTTTATAGACTAGACTACACTGAGAAAAGCACCAATGTAGCACAACATTGTTCAAGTTGTGTTGATGTAACCTAATTTTTAAACATTTTCTATTCATTACATTTGCCCCATTAGACCTGTCAAATCCTTATTTAGAAATTAGTTTGACAATGTGGGTTGCAGGTAAACTGTGACAACTAACGTGACGTATAAAATGCTATCAATATGAAATACATATTATGTGATTTATAAACAACGTGGCGATAAATTTCATATTTAAAATGCATTATTAGTTGAAAATCACATTATTTGATTATAATCATGATCATCATGCAAATATTCAGATTTTGAATTTTTGACCTATAATTAGCATTTCTGAAGATAAGAAATAAAAATTAAATATGCAGCAAAAGGGTTAAATGAACAGATCAAGCTTGAACTGTAAAAATTTAAGTTAAAGTAAGTAAAAAAGTTTGGTTTTTTTTTTTGTTAAGATTTTATCAAGTTCCTGAATAAATTTTCTTTTTATACATGTTCTTTTCCTTCTATACAATTTTAAAACAAAGGTTAAAACATTTCTGGAGCATCACCCTCACTAATTTTAGCTACGAGCCGCCACTGAACACAACACTAGTAACTAGTAGCACTAGTAGCCTGATTCTAGTAGTTTATTTATGTGATTATCAGTTAACCATCTTAAAAAATATGTATTTTTCTCCCTCTAATAAAAAATGGTATTTATCTATTTTGTGGAAATTGTTAACTAATCAAAAATACTGTAGCATTAGTTAAATTTTTGTTTATGTTTCAAAATTATTTTCTAGGGTTGGCAGCTATGTTAGTTTAGTGGATGAATAACTTTAATAACTTATTTAATTAACTCACATAGAAGTATGTAACAATTTAACAGATAATAGGGTCTAGATATTAACATTTCCTTTAGTATTTGTGCAACATAACAAATAATTATTTTCTGTGACACATGAGCTGACTAGCTGCAAGTTGCAAATGCTAAGAATTAATCAAGTTAAACAATTGAGCCCAATATATGTACTTTTCTTTGATGAAATTCAAGTATGTTAAAGAATGGAAACAGTAATTTTTATTAAAAGTGCATTCAGATAATAGAATTAAACCACAATAACTAGCAATAAGATTCCACAGGGTGCAAATAAAATTACTTACACAACACAATGTACAGGATACCATACACACATATATATATATATATAATATACAACCTCAACTAATGAAACCCTAAAGAGGAAACTGTTTATTATGCAAGTAATTTATATTGTTTTATGTCGATACAATAAATACAAACTTCATTTCTAAATGTCATTAAAGAAATGTTGTAGGATGTATTTCAATAACTTGAATTCAAATATTGAAGCAGGTTTTGTTAATATTTAATCATGATTTCTAGAGTAAAATGTTTGACACCCTGAAGTTGCTAGAAAGAGTAATACGGCATTTGACACTTTAAAAAGTGACTAGATAAACTGTAATGTATCGTCTTTGACTTTCCCAAATTAGAGTTATTGGATTCGTAGATATGTGGTTGTGATGGTATTTTGTTTAGATGTGAAACAAGACTTGAAAATATCTCAATCTAGACAAGAAATTAAAAAATCAAATAACTACTTTAAGGAATTTACAAAACATACCAGGAATTCATTATTTCTAATAATACCGTAAAGACCCAAAAACAGACCGCAATTTCCCCCTAAAACCAACCTTCATTAAGAAATATTTTGGTTATAAATATTGTCTTTCAATATGAAACTTTGACATTATACAATGTTGCACTATGAAATTAAATAACAAATGGTATACATTGCAACTAATACTATTTTATTAATTACATTTAAAATGTGTGTGAGTTATATCTCAAGAGTTTAAATTAACTAAAAGATAATTCAAAGTAAGCGCCCACCGAAATGTCAAAAGGAACTTTAGGACTTTATAAGCTATGCATTTACTTTAATAAAAATAATTTACATTTTTGTACTTAGAAAGGAAATTTTCCTTGTCTTATTCTCATGGCTATATATTTTTTAATATTCCCGCCTTGAATTGAAAACATGGTTCACGCACATCCTTAGTATTTTGACTTGCGACTAGCAATGGCATTTTCAACATAATAAGATGGTGTTCGTAAAAAGCAGATTCACCGCTGACCGTGCTATTGCCATTTTGTTTGTTTCAACCTAGAGCATAAGTTATTTTTTGAAAGTTTCCTTTTTACTAGCAGAACCCGTTTAGTTTTAATCATACTTTAAAACAAATTTATGTGTCAGAAATAAATTGTACTTGAGCACTGTTCAATACACATGGTTTTTAAGCTTGATATTGAATTAACCCTGCAAGTTGGGGACTTACTGTATTCATATTCATATGTCAACTCATATGTTCTGCAGCTGCCACTTTTGATAGATTGTAATGATGTCGATAGAATAATAATAAATATCCTTTTTTTTCCACAGTTGATATTGAAAATATGTTTCAATTATCTAAACCTACCTCCCGACTAGATTACACTACACAACCAGAATAGAGGAATTTGGTGTTTCCGATATTAACTCACATCTAGTTAAAATAGCACAGTACATAAATATTACACTCCTAGATCAAAATATTTTCCAACAAAAACAGTTAAAACTTTTAAATTGTCTCAGTTATGGTCAAACCCCCCGTTTCCATTACACAGCACCTTCACATTCTCCCGAATTAAAATTACCAGACCCCGGAAAACAAGACCCTCCCAACTTTTAAACTAAGATTTAACAACCAGAATGAAGACATGTTTAAAATATCTTTCTATTGTACAAATATTGTACAGGTGTGAAAGATATGTTACCCTTACGAGGAAGGATGTGTACAATCTTTCGATGAGCTGAACCCTTTTCTTCATAACGGCAGAGAGGCTTTTAAAGATACAACTGAGGTTAATGTTTTAACAAGATCTGGATGTAGTGTTTACATTATTTTGATAATGTATGCCTCTTACGCACTATTTAATAACAATACAAGTAGAGTTGGGCCCAATACAATATTTTACAAACCTGAATCTCCAATTTACCTTCTAATCCCAAATTCAAATATTGGAAAAAAAACCAACATGAACATAAGAGGAAGCCTAATAGAATAATAGAAATGGAAACTAAATGTTAAGTTACTGGTCTGGAGTCTGGTTAATTATACCTTATAGTTATAATTGGTTTTTAACAACCAACAAATAGTATTAACAGCTCTAAAACAAATTTAACTTGAACATTTTTAAGGATTTGAGTTTCAAATGAGAAATTTTCTTGAATATCCTTAAAGATTCGAAGGATTAGAGGGCCCACAGCTAATTACAAGTCTATGTGTTAAAATAAAGTTTATTGTATTTACTGATAAATGAGTAAATGTATCTTTAAGAAGATAATAAAACAAGATTCTGCTTGATGGCGTAGTGGTTTTTGCAGGACCCACCGAGGAATAAAACTCCGCGTAAAGGATTGTCTTTCACAACGAATGCTGATTTAAAAATGTGTCCTTAACAATCGTATTCCTGCCCAGCTAGACTTGTTTAAAGAAGCCAACAACACAATAAGTGTGCTATTTCATAAAACAATTTGTTTGGAAAATTATTAACTAATTGGTTGGTTAAGTTTAAAAATGGAAGAATCACATTGTCTCCCAAAATAATTCATCACATCTACTTTAAAAAAGTTTGCCCAAGCGTCGTCAGAAAAGTTTTTCTGGGTATCCTCAACCAAAACCCCTTTTCTCATAGCTCTTGGTCATAGTATAGCAAGCAATAAAAACAAAACCTGGTAAATGAATTTAAAAGACTGTACTAATATAAAATAATATACAACACAATTCAGATAAATCTATAGTTAACATACTTTTTACACTGTTATGATTGCAGATTTAGTTTTTACAATTTGCTTGCAATGGATCCTGCTTTATTACAATCTATATATAAGGCATTCACAAGCTAGGTTTACCTGGATGACAGCTCGAAATGTTACTAGAAGTAGTCCCTAATATATCACTACGCCAACAGCTGACATATATCACTTTGGATGACTGTAATGAAAACAGATGGTAATATATTAATGTGATAGTTAACCACAGTAATTTAGGCCAATATTATTTATATATTTATTTGAGGTCGGACACAAAGTTTATTTATAGTCTTATTACACTTAAAAAAATATTCACACCACTTTCACAAAAACTTCTAACGAACATAGCCTCAAAATGGCGACTGACGAATTTAAACCATATGATTGAACATAACGGTAAACAAGTTTTTACAATGATGCAGACACGCAGTTGATGAAAATACTTTATTCAGTTAAATATTTCAAAATACGATAAATTAATCATAAAATCATTTATTGTATGTAAAAAAATGACAACAATTTTCTCTTTTCCAAGTAAATACGATGCCTGTATTAAAAGGTATTGATGTGTGCATTATATTACACAAAATCAGTAACGTTCCAAAACGAAGAATAAGTACTTTTAATTGTGTTTAAAATATTATTTAGAGTTGGATAAAAAGAAATTATTTACAAAAATGAAATAGTATGAGAAAACTTAAGTTTACATTATTTTAAATGTAATATATAACAGGTAATTAAAGATCTTTACATTTATAACAAAACTGTGATCTTTTACAAGTGTTGGCAACCCAAAACCTGAACATATGATTTTCGAACTGTCATCCGGGTAAAAACCTATCGTGAACGGAATATACTGTCCCCTATTACAATTATTTTGAATGAGACAGAACCTTTGCTATTAGGCTCCTGAAATCACCAAAGAAAAGTAACGTCAAAAAGATAAAACATTCCTTTAGACCCGATTTGTATATTGAACTCCAACAATACAGGGAAAGTAGGAACTAAGCATTAAACGGTATTCCTCTTGAAACAATTATTTACAGAGCAATATTTTATTGAGGATTGTTTTCAATAATAAAGTGCATATAAAGTTCTACAAAGGTCACAAAAACAGAAACTCAATTAACCAGGTTTAGGAAAAAATTTAACTTGAGGTTATAGCGGGTGTAGCTTCAAATGAGAATTTCTGGTCGATAAACAAACATGGCGGGAAGGGTGGTAGGAGAGGAGACAATTTGAACTCCGTCAACAACACACCTTGCAAAATTGGTTGTATTTTCAGAGAATTCTACCAGAACATAAAAATAAATAACTGTAACACTATTACTCTGCTCATTTCAAGCTCACAGTAGCTGCTCACTGGTTGTTATCAAATTATTATTTCTTTTAAAGAGAAAAGAGTTTTAAGAAAATCACATTTATTAGTGTATATTTCTATTTTCTTTACTGTTTCTTTTGTGGCTGCACTAAATTCGTCCATTTGTGTCACTCAGCACACATTTCATTTCTAAACCAATGAGGGGATGTTTTGCGCCTCGAAAAATGTAAACGGTACTACACACTAGAATGATAAAAGAACACCCCTGGAACCACATAATAACATAACATCACTTATAAACATTTAAATGAGCTTTCAAACACAACAGTAAATAAGTTAAAAGAATTTAATAGCTATAATTACTTATGCCGAATAGAAGCCAACAAAACAATTTTAAACAAGCAACAACTAAGTACAGGAATAAATGTGTAGATATTTTAAATTCATGTGTGTATACTTGTGTTCCACACGTGTGTATCCTGCTCTCAGAATCTGGCGTAAAATGTATATTAAATTAACCACAAATTAGTCATCACCTTCTAGGTGGAAATAGCGACGGAAACGAGCAAGGGCAGGGTTCGTAACTAACTGTTGGAAGTGGAGTGTGGCATTATGCGCACATGTACTGGTTGTACTCGTTACTACTACTGCGGCATGGTAGTTAACGTTGCTACGACTGTGAGCATGACACGGTGTTCGTGCGTGTGTAAATACCAGAGTGAACAAATGGTATCATGGAAACTTGCTATCGTTCGACCACATGCGTAATGCTTAGCAATAAATGCCCATATCACTGCGTTATATCATCATCCCAATTGCCCCCTAAGTATTTCCATTGCCATTTTTGCCTAGATATGGCTTCCTTATATCAAAATGTTCCGTTTCCACCCACTTACCTCTCCTCATTCGCTCGTGAGCACCCTGTATACACTAGCGAGTTCCAATCATGCACATAATGTTAACAGTTTATTCCGAGTGTACTATTGGGAATCTGTGCACACAGAGCACAGCACATGGCTACATTTTAACCCGATGAGAAACAAGACACAGGGGTCAAGGGGCAGTTTTGTGCAGTACATCAAATGTGGTTGCAGTATATATAAATAAAGTTGTGCAGAGTAATTAGAGCCATAAAAAAATGGGGAAATAACAAAACATATTATTACAGCATGAAGGCAGAGTTTTAAACAAAAAATACATTTAGGATAATTCATTCTACTGTAATGATAAGCCAGGTTAGTTCTAATGGGGCTGTACTTTTATTTCAAGCTTTGGTCAATATTTTCCACATGTTTTTACAATATAAGATGCAATCTGCATATTTCAACAAAAGCAACACTTGCTTGCGCTTGAACATGATTGTAACATTTCAGGTTCATTCAGGGTTCATATAGGAGGTGCGCTTAGTCACATGATTGTAACATTTCAGGTTCATCCAGGGTTCATATAGGAGGTGCGCTTAGTCACATGATTGGAATTTACCATTCTATATTCGATTATTCTCACAATATATTTTAATAATTAAACCCGATTTAAACATATTATTTTTCTTTCAATAATAACAAAAAGTTTTCTTCAAAATCTTATCCCCTTCATGAATTTTTTTTTCCACTAAAAACTTCTCTTGGAAAGTAGTTCAGACTTTGACAAATTATTCCGATGTGATCTTAAAGTGAGATTTATCAAACAGTTCCATCTGCCCATATTCACACTTAGTACAAATTCATGAGTGATTAAATAATTAAAATGTACACCATTTCTATTTTCAACATTGAGTAAATATTTACTCTATTTTACTTAATTGATTAACACAACCATCAATTCTTAGTGATTATAGTAAGATAAAGAAATGTGCCATTGCCAACATACATTGCACCTTATCTAAAATAGCCATAGCTGCCTAAAGTATTTAAGTGGACAAATTTGGTTTATTTTTAGAATTGTTTATATACCTGGTTTTGCAAAGATATTTTATGGCATACAAACTCTATATAAACTTAAGAATTTCTTTAAAAATTGGCTCAAGTGTTCTTCCATTAAAATTTGTCTACCTTTATCGATGTTTTTACTCTATGTATACATAGATTTTTTAAGCACACACACACACACACTTAGCCCGTCTCTGTTAAATTACATTTTTCACTTTGTCCATTCCAGTGGCGCACACATACATCGCACAGTGCACACTTAATTCCAGTGAAACTTTACAGGCACTTTTTATCGTGTCAATTGCGCACAATATTGAGTCCATGGCCCTTTCAACCAATTATATACTAACAACAATCAAAGGAAGCTAATTTTTGTGTAAGCCTTGCTCATAATTGATCTGTAAATCCTTTTGAATAACAAACAAAACTTAAGAGTTTTAAAATGGGAATCAAAACCAAGTCTTTCAAAAGGTCAAAGTAAAATTAGAAAGCCCACACTTTTTGATTCAGCCAATATAAATTTAAATTGGGTTTTTATATTATTGTATGGAACAGTTACAAGGGATTAATCGAAGCAATGCAGAAATTGAAACAACAATAGATTAGAGCAGGGATGAATCAACTTTTTCTAGAATCTGAAACTTAAATTTATCAATTCGAAGGGATACGTACATTCCTACAATGTTGAGACACTTTCAAGCCCAAAATAAGTCTCACACTCTCTAATAGCAACCACTTCTAACTGCAAAGTGAGGTGAATCAGCTTTGAATATTCTGAATAATAACAAAAGATTTAACAGAAGTTAAAGAAATGCAGAGAGAAACATATTTAGATGTGTGTATTTATGTGAGAAAGTTTGAAATCACAGTAGAAAACAAATTAATTTCAACCAAATAGTAAATAAGGTAGGCAGTTAATAGTAGATAATGTTATGAAACTATTGGTGGTTCTGGAAGCGCGGAACCTTTAGGAAATATTAACTCGCGCAGTCTATGACTTGGGTCCAAGTCCAGGCATGGATGTGACTCTGACCAAACATTTTCTACAGGGGAAAACTTGTGCGAGCTTTTCAGTCGATTGATGGCCGGTTAGAGGAAACCTTTTTATTTTATTTCGGTCACTGAGCTTGAGATCTGTAGAATGAGTCATTCCCCACCATCTTAAAACTCGCCAAAGTCCCAACATTTCGAACTGAATAATAAATCCTTATAAAGGGTTTATAAAGGAGCGATATAGTTATTTTAAATGTTCTATGTCAGGGTCGCTGTCAGAGTCACCTTTGGGCAACTTCAATAGATAATTAAAATGTACATGGTATAGAACATGTTTCACAACCTATTTAAGACTCACTTGACCAAAATAAATGTCTCAACCATCAATACAAACATTTATCAACAAGGGATGGATTTAGAGATGTGCAAAATAAGATATTTTTAATCGATTTAAAAAAAAAAGAAGTCTTTTTGAATGCTCAAGACTACACCAAAAATATAATTTCAAGTTCTTTTCAGGAAAATAAAATGATCGAGTCTACCTAATTACAGATGGCACCAAACAAGTTACGTACTGCCTGATAACACCTGGTTTCAGTTTCCCACATAAGTATTTAAGTGACGGGGCTAGAGCTTGAGGTTGTTTAAAGCATGTAAGTTGTCAATTCACTCGATTACTCACATGCTCAGCTCCTTTTACAAAATGTATTGCCCTGCTCGTGTGTAATCGGTTTTATTCTATATGTCACCATCCACTAAATTATATTTCTTTTTGTAATTTACATATTGAAATTTCAGCCAAGGTGCAAAGCAATTTTTCAAATATATAAGTTAAAATTTTGTTAAGTTTATTAGCTGTGGAAAACTACGTTTCTCTTTACATTTTGGTGTAAGCCTTACTTTTTTTTTAACTTTAAAAGTAAAAACGTTTCTAATGGCCGATATCTACAAAAGCAATTAAATTAGTTCAATAGGAAAAAATAATCGAACAATTTAAGAATCTTTGATTGAGAGAGACTAAATTTAGTCACAATTTTACAATATGAATTTTCATTTTACTTACGAATCTTGAATATTAGAAAACATGGCAGAGTTAGTTTACTTCATTTAAGTCGATGTATAAATTACAAATAGTAACTAAATATATATATATTTTTTCCCCCATAATGCATTCATTATAGCATTCATAAGTGGTCAATTAATGGTCTGGGATGTGGATTTAAGTTTGTCACGTAGTTATTTCGGACTAAACCAACAAAAAGGTACAAGAGCTTTAAATCAATTCCAATTTTTTTAAACTTTTTTAAATTTAATTTTTTAAATATATTGAATCGGATATTTTCTCAAATCCTTGTATCTAAGGATTTCAAAGTTCCAATCTTAGTTTTTATTATACATGTCCAAACCATACTAAAGTAGCACCAATATTTTTACATTTAACTAATAGTTTATTTTATTGGCAACAAAAACAGAAATTTACAAAAATCTATTCAACAAAAAACAATATTAGTATTATAGGAATCACATGAAACAGTTCTACTTACACGATACTATTTAATTTTATTATAAAATTATTTAGCCATTGGGCCACCTCATATTTAAACATGATAGTATTTAAAAGAGTAAGCTCATAAAAATATAGTCTTTTAAATAACTAAAAAGAAAATTTGAAATAATCAACTCAAGTAAAAAAAGTTTTATCACATTTGTATGGTAAAAAAAACTCCCACACATTTAATAAGTGAAACAAAAAATACATTTTTATAAGGATATTTAAGCATATATCGATTATTTATCGACGTTGAAGAGAATGCATAATGTTTGGATACCGGTTCACTCACCATATCCAACAAACTTAATAATCAAGCTTCCACATATATATGTAATATCTGTAAATGGGGAAATTAGGTTGAACAAAACGCCTTTTTTTTTTCTACCGAGCAGACCACTTTCGATAATTCAGAGCTTAATAGTCTTGATCAAAAATATATGTAGTAAAGGATTCCCACAAAATGATACACATTGATTTCTCTTGCCTTTTCCTTCCATCTTCTTTTCAAAGTTTGATTTAATTTGGCGCCATTTTTTCCTTCCGTCGAATATATGAAATATTACTATAACTGAATCGAGGTTTGAATATTTATCGAGATCTAAGAATGGCAATAAATGAGTAATTTAAATTTCAATATTCATTGCCAAATCTTTGTAGTTGTCAAAGAAGGAGTTTTTATCGAAGCAAAATCAAAGCTGACAAGTTTTCCAACCAGAGTCAAAGTTTTTGAATTGCTGCACACCCTTAATATAAAGCAACTACTTAATAAACCTTTTCAATTCGCTATCTTTGCCTAAGTTTGTTGATCAAATTACAGGTTGGTAAAGTCTTGAAATGACCCACGTTCAAGATAAGGTGGCCGACCACTGCATCGAAGGAACCAAAATATCAACCGAGTAGTCGATACCCTTTAGGGCAAAGACCGATATCCAGTCAAACACATACTTTGAGATATTTTCAATAAAGAAAAAAACTCTTATTATTTTAGGATTAACCTGAAAAATGTTTAAGGCTATTTCAAAACTATACTAATATACTCATTTTATTAACCTTACAAACACGATTATTTAAAAAGAACAGGCTATATGTGGTTTATCTATGGGTTGTCTTTAAATGCACAAACAATTTGGGTTACGAAACAATGTTAGTTGATAATTATAGACTTTACTATTCAGATTTTGTTCAGCCAGAAAAAAGGGATGTCTTAAAGGAACTAAAGTTTTGCGACATTCTAAATTGAAATACAGTGTTAAGAGATACTTTAAACAACAGGTATCATAGGGTGATCCATTACAAATTATATATATATGTTTCAAGACATAAAGGTATAAATCATATTTTAAAAAACATTTATATTAATCACTGAATTTAATATTTTAGGCTTATGTTGTAGAAAACTCCTGAATTACTTATTTGCGCACATAGTAACAACGACATGTCAGATTCTATCTATAAACACACTCTTAATAACAAATAAGAACTAAAAAATAATGTATCCAAAGTGTTTAGGATGACTATGAGACCAGAGAAAAACTATCAAATAGATTACAAATGTTAAATGAATATCATATAAAACCATTTCTATCCAATTCATTTGTATTTGTTGATATACCAGGACAAAATAATTAGATTTGAAGTCGGTTTTAAAAGAGTTTCAAGAATGGTGATTACAGAAGCAATGAGGATTTTGAAAAAATGCACGAATTTAAATATTGATGGGGCCTGTAAATCATTTGATGGCTATGATGGAATGTCGACTAAATTAAAACAATGCTACCATTCTTATGAAAATATAACTACAAATACCAGAACAAAACAAATACAAACTCAGTGTGTCTATTGACAAAAATAAAGAAAATACAAACTCAGCGTGTTTACCAACACAAATCAACAACTACAAAACTAGACTATTATTTCATATAGTTTGTTTTTTTGAGAATAAACAAAAAACAAAGTTTGCTAGTAGCTAACTCAGGTATCTAATAAATGTCTAACAATTAATATCCGATTTGCAATGCAGGAAGCCCTGCTACAGAGGTTCAACGCGGCCTTCCGTCACGCCAGTGCAGCAGGAGGAACTGAACGTATTCATGCTCTAAGTTACACAACTTCCCGATGAAAACCAACTCGGATATTTTCCACTAGAAACACACAAATTTGGAAACCTCTTCGTGCAAAGTTCAACTCTGTTTCACAGTTGCAATTTCAGTCTTTTCTTCAGATGGTGTGGGGGAGACATCTTTCAACTGCCTCTTCTCAATTTCTGCCTTGAAGTTCTCGATATCTTGTTGGCTGTTAATAAGAATTAAAGTGTTAACCCTTAATTTAATTTAAGTACTTGGCCGCCCTGATCATGCGGCCAATTCTGACTTGACACTGAGGTTTTATTCCCTAAAACATTTTAGAAAAGAAAGCTCTCACCTGATTTGAACAAAGAGTATACCGTTGATAACATTGAGCATGTCCAGAACACTACCCATGGAAGGAGGCTGTATTTGTATGGGAGGCAAAGTCGCACCAGGTTTGCCTGTGTAGATCTCATTCATCTTCTTCTGCAGTACGACCGCCTGAGACGTGAGGTGGCGCAGGCAGTCCGACGACTCCCGAGTTTTCTCGTGGGTCTCTCCCAGCTGCAGCACACAACAAATACACATCACTAGATTGTGGGAAACAGAGTAGTTACAATTAGCGGTGTATCAGTAGACACTTTACTCTCTGATTCGAGTTTGATTAATATAAAACAATATTTGTATCACAAGTATTTCAAGTTGAATTCAGGTAAATGATTAATGCATATAAACACTGACGTTATTTTTTTTAAATCATAATATTTTGCGAAAGGAGTTAAGACTATACAAATCTGGATTTTTAATACAAGTGATCTATTTTTTGAAACAAATAAAATACAATATTAAGGGACTATTTGGTATGAAGTAATATTTTAAAATTTAATCCAATTAACCGAACTAAGAAATTTTAAGAAAGTTCCAACTACTTCTAAAATCTAGTTTGAATTTCCAAATACTTGCTCATCCCTAAATAAAATACAAATAGATTAAGATATGTACAATATTTGGCAATACATTTAAACAAACACGAATCTATTTAAAGCTGGATGCTCCAGCTGTGACAAGACCTAAAATAAAATGGTGAAATTAGAGGTTAGTAAACAATAAACACTTGTGAAAGGCAATACACACTAATCATAAACAGGAAGAATATGGAAAGATTAAAACATTGCCAGAGACTTAGGAAATAACCTCGTCACCGGTCAAATTGACTGCTCACCATCCTTCTAGATAAGAGTTGGCGGTTGGTAACTTAACTTTATTTAACAAACGTACTTAAGGTCTGATTTTTTCAAGGACCCTTGGTACAAAATTTGATTAAAAGTAGTGAAATATAGATGCCCGCAAAAAATATTTATGACCTACGGTTTTACAATAAGCTACTAGTCTAGGTATTGGGTCGGAATACAATAATACTTGTAGGAAGGAGTGAGGGGGGGTGGAAAGGAAGGTTTGAAACATTAAAATTATTATTATTATTATTATTATTATCATCATCACCGCGTCTTACTACCCGTTCGGGTTATACGCACTTACGCTAATGTGTAATGGTAGGGTGATTGTGAGATGAAATGGAGGACCTACAGTTTAACGTGGAATCCGAACCACGGTGGAGGCCTGGCATTCCCCACATTCACAAGAGGTCTTGTCAGAGGTGAAGGAAGGGTTTGGTATTCAGATAAATCGTTGCCGGGACCGAGGATTGAACCCCGGCCGCCAGCATAGAAGTCTGACACCTTACCCCTAGACCGCCAGGTCACCGACGAAACATTAAAACAGCTTCCGTCAGTGAAAATATTTACCTGCTGTTTGTATATAGCATAGGTCTCCTTCTCATTATTGAGCGCCGAACGAAAGTCTCCCATACAGCTTTGTGTTCGAGCCACCAAGTGGTAGCTCACAGCAACCTTGAGCGACTTTGGACCGTAGTAGCGGATATTGAGGGCGAGCGCCTTCTCCAAGAACCTGAGTGAGAGCTCGTACTCCCCGACCGCATGCAGGATCAAACTAATGTTACTCTGGAAACCAACACACATATACATATTACAATTGTATCATATTTATCTAATTACATATTAGAGAATATGGAATATGAAATAAAAAATTAGTGTAGTAAAAATGAAAAAAAAAGAAACTTAGTAAAAACTAAACGATTATTCTAAAACTGTTGATAAAAAAGCTAACTTTACTTACAAATTATGATGAATAAACGAAAAATGGCACTAAACGGCTAAATTAAACTAAATATTAAGAGGAGGATAGAAGGGCAAGGTCTAGACACTCACTAGATAATTGTAGGTCTCAAAGTTTACAATTAATACAAAACGAAACCCACAATTATATAATTTTCGAGTAACATCAGTCCTCATCTTCAGCAGAAGAGAAAAAACACATACTCTTAATCTCTATTAAAGCTCGGAATCGAGATCAAAAGTTTTGTAGGTTTGTCATTTTTGGGCTTCCTCTTGATGTATGTACAAATGAGTTTTCAAAACGCAAATGTAAGCAATAGTTTATTTAATTTAGAAGATAACGGCAGTTTCACTTATAAATCAATCAGTAACTTCAAAAACTGTTTGAATTAATATCAAATTTCACATTGATAACGTAAGAGCTCTAAAACTACTTTAGACCACTAAGCCAAGTTGATATTTTCACCGAAGAAAATCGATAATTATTTGTGCCTTTTACATATTCCTATCCAAGTGGCCTAGAATTATTCACTATTTTCCTTTTTCTCCCTTTTGTGTTTTTTGGTTTCCTCTTTTAGGAAGTTGCCTTGCATGTTTCCTGATGAGTTCCGATAGAATGAAACCTAGGTCGGGGGATTGGGTGGTAACGAGAGGTTTTCTTCAAGAGGCAGCCATCACCTCTTTGTCCATTGGCAGCAGTGTAAAGTGTGAACTGTGTTCTTATTTTCATTGTAAAAGCAATATTGTTTTCTTCCCGCCTTTCCAATACCTTCATCCAAGCACATAATAAACAAAATATGAAACACTTCAAATTTCTAACTGCTTTATGAATCTTACGTTTTCATATAGGATAGTAAAGGTTAAGAAATATTAGCTCATTAAAACATCAATCTTATGACCTTTATTTGTAATTTGAGTTTAATTTTAATGTCTTTAAACATGATTGTTGAATCAATTTTAATTATTTTTTCTATTATATTTTTATTTGAGTGGTGTTATTTTTAAGTCTTATTTCTAATTTAAAAACCAATATTTCCAGTGTTTAGAGTTTTTTAAACAAAAGTATTAGATATAAAAATGAGCGTTTTCTTAGTTTAAGAACAATATGCCTATTATATATATATATATATTAACATATTGTGTTTGTTTTGACTTGACATTTTAAACATGCTGTTTTACTTTTAAAATAAACAAATCTATACTCTTTTAATGTTTTAAAATTATGAATGTACTCAAACTCGTTATCTTTTTGAAATACTCTACTTGAGTTTGATACAAATGAAACAAACCCAGATCGCAGACCCCTAATTTTCACTATTATTATGTTTATGCACTTATTCTATTGCATCATGAACTCGAAAGTTCATTGCTGCACTTACAAAAGTACACCACCTATCTTGGGCTAGTTCTAGCCAGTCCACCTCATTACACCCCGTCTTTTTCACATCCATTCTAATGTTATCCTCCCATCTGTGTCGAGGTCTTTCAATGGGTTTGCCTGAACAAGATTTTATATTCACCCAATCACGCTGCTTGTCCTGCCTTTTTATTTTGTAATATGTGAATAAAGTGTTTTTCCTTCAAACTTTCTTTTTAGTACAGTAATTTTTTTTTACCTAGTCACACAAGTTAACAATATCAACAAAATTATAAACCAAGTGTTTTATTAGTTACGCATATGAACCATTGTTTTATTTACACACAACTAGGAACGGTACACAAATACATATACGGGACGTTTTTGTTTTGTTTTTTAATATTTCTCACCGTTTCCCACTAACCATTCAAGCAAAACACACACATACTAACTAGGCTAATTCATTAGGGATGAGGAAACTTTATTATTATTAGCACCGCGTCTTACTACCCGTTCGGGTTATACGCACTTACGTTAATGTGTAATGGTAGGGTGATTGTGAGATGAGTTTAACGTGGAATCCGAACCACGGTGGAGGCCTGGCATTCCCCACATTCACAAGATGTATTGTCAGAGGTGAAGGAAGTGTTTGGAAATCAGATAAATCTGTGCCGGGACCCGAGGATTGAACCCCGGCTGCCAGCACAGAAGTTTGACACCTTACCTCTAGACCGCCAGGTCACCGAGAGAACTCAGAAAATATAAATATTTGTATTATGAAAAGTACAGCACATTGACTCACATCTAAAAGTGCGACCTCTGGATGGTTCTCCCCACAGACGAGAAGGGCCAAGTATCGAGCTCGGTACAACAGCTTGAGTGCCGTACTAACTTGGCTGTTAGCGAAGCAGTAAAGCGCTAAGTGTGTGTACTCGGTGATGGTGTACGGGTGGTCGATCCCATTCACGCGCTCCGACATGAGCACCGCTTTCTGCTGGTAGGCCATGGCCTCGGCATGGTCCCCCATGATGTAGTTAAGTCGAGCCAACATACGCAAACACTGCGCAATCTCCGGGTGCATCGCCCCGTACACGTTGTTCAGAAGGTTCAGGGCCTCGCTGATCAGCTCATAACCGTCCTTCAGGTATCCTTGCTGGATCTTGGTCTGACCCGTCGTGTAAAAGTTGTATGCATCACTTGCCTGTTGTACAAGTGAATAAAGTCACTTTAACGTTAAGTTTTCAGCAAAATTCAATATACTTTTCCTTTGTCTCATAAGTTTTAATGTCAGTTCTGGTCATTACTGATAAGATTTATATTATTATTATTATTATTAGCACCAGTCTTACTACCCGTTCGGGTTGTACGCACTTACGCTAATGTGTAATGGTAGGGCGATTGTGAGATGAAATGGAGGACCTACAGTTTAACGTGGAATCCGGACCACGGTGGAGGCATGGCATTCCTCACATTCACAAGATGTCTTGTCAGAGGTGAAGGATAAGATTTATAACCCAAGGAAACAGGAATGAGGATTTGGGGGTTAAGATGTAAATATGATGCCTAGTATTCGTCTTTAAAGAGGATGAAAGATTGTCATGTCAAAAAAAGTGCCTACAGTGTTTGGTCTAGGGTAAACTCCTGGATCAGATGCCACTACACTATTCATCTGGTCAACACTACCACCGACATTTATAGAGACAAGTGTTTAGCTACCTTCTTCAAATGATGGGAGCCCAACATGCCCCCAAAATGTTAATCTGTTGACTGCAATTCATGTTTATCGTTATAATAATAATCAGCTGAAGAATAATAGTTTCTGTGGTGCACTTACCCTTGGATTGATATGTTTAACAACAGGAAAAATATTGATAATATCTTCTTCAAAGAAAGTTAGTCGATTCTTTGATTCAAAAGAATATTCCTTCAAAAGAATTTGAACACCAGTCTTAACACAAAAGGATCTGAAAAATAAATAAAACAGATTGTGTCAGGAAAAAATAATAACATCCAATAAAATGATATAAACATAAAATGTGGCCAAGAGAACTCAACCCTAAAAAAATACAACTTGGTTATTTGCAAACCAATGATGAAACCTAAGAGAGTAAAGTACTTTTTGGGTATATACGATAGTTAAAAAAATAATAATTTAAATACAATTATTTACATAAGTTGTGTTTCATTTAAAGATAACACAACAATGCAGCGGAGATTGACACATCGGCACAGTAAAAGAAATGGTCCCAAGTTTCGGTGCAGCACACAAGATGGTGGCCTGGTCACGCCACCTTCACAACTACTAAACTCTAATTTTATAACTCTATAACTTATAAGGAAAATCTCTTTTCGCTTTATGAGGTAATTGTATTATATTTGGAAGAAGGTACAGGAAAGGTGGATTTCTCTTTTAGGAAGTTGCGTTGCGCGTTTCACACTCCTCCCTGATGAGTTCCGATAGAATGAAACCTAGGTCGGGGGATTGGGCGGTGACGATCAATTTTCTTTAAGAGGCAACCATTACCTCTTTGTCCATTGGCTGCAGTGTAAAGTGTGGACTGTGTTCTTCTTTTCATTGTAAAGGCCATATTGTGTTTGTCCCCCTTTTATGTTTTTCTATCCACCTTTCCTGTACCTTCTTCCAAATATAATACAATAAATTCTAATTTTGTGATTATGGTATAAAAACAAATCAACTCGGATATTAAATGGAGATTCTGTTACTTAAATTTTTATAATTTTTTCACACATCCAGCCTCACATTTAAAAATGTGTTATTTATTTATATACAGTACCCTAAAGTATTTGCGGAAAAAAGGGAAAACCCCTACTGAAACGTAGTTAGTAAAATACCAAAACAAAAAGATCATGTATGATATTTGTAGATTTTAAAAATTACACCTGGACATGAGTATCGAGCCTGGGACCATTGATTTAGTGTACCAATGTTCTACCACTGAGCTATCCAGGGTTCGTCCAGTGCTCAGGATCATTCTAGAGTCATAGTTTATGGCAGAGTCTGTGATGGACGTCTGGGAATCATAGGCAACCATGATCTTGATACCAGAGCCACTTTATACTGCCCTTTATACAACGACAATATACGTACATGAACAGCGAAGCTCGGTAGATTGAAATGATTTCTAAGTAACGTATAAAGCCACATCGAGTATCATATTTGGACATTTTTAAAAATTACACCTGGAAATGGGAATCAGATATGTTTGACATGTACAAGATTACCAGAACACTAGGGTCATGCCGAGTTCATATATAGTTTAGCCAATGGTCTTTGGGGGAGACAAACACATTTTCTGGACTAAGTTTTGATTGGTTATATGAATATTAAGAATTTATTTATTTAACTTACTACCCGTTCAGATTATAGGCTTATGTACTAATTATGCTAATGGGTAAGGAATTGGGAAGTCGAATTTAGAGGAAGTGAATCCACATTTGCGTAGAGAGAGAAAGAAGGGAACTAATTAGGAAAACTACCCCCAATTCACTCGACCGAGATTCGAACATTGATTTCTCTGCCCTCACCAGTCTAGCTCAATACGAAACTAGCGCATTAGCTAACTTCGCCACTGAGGTGGGTAATATTAAGAATAAAATTATATGAGTTCAGTTAGTACTATTTTTAGTGGCAATATAAGGGGGCGATAGGGGGGGGGCCGGGGGGGGGGGGG
>CABEEJ010003153.1:35817-50371 GCA_901482245.1 Timema douglasi
CTTCCCTGCCCCTCCACTCAATACATTTTGACGCCACCCCCACCCTCGGTACATTTTGACACTTCCCCGCTCCTCCACTCAATACATTTTGACGCCACCCCCACCCTCGGTACATTTTGACACTTCTCCCTCCCCTCGATACATTTTGACACTTCCCCCCTCCCCTCAATACAATTTTGACGCCTCCCACACTCCTCCCCTCAATACATTTTTGCTGCCCCCACTCCTCCCCTCGGTGTAAATTTCTAGGTGCGCCTCTTTTGGTTAGTGTAGAGCAAACTTTATTTACATGAATCGTTAGATCGATATTTGGAAGATCGATTCAATGCACTCGATTTTTTGCCTGAATCGATACTACGTTTCTTGATCTAGATCGATCCAGAGAATCGATTCAAAGCCCATGAATCGAACATCCCTATGTTAACACTTGTGTGAGAAAGGTCAGTGAATGATATGAAAGTAAATTCATGTTTTTTTTACTACTCTCTCAAGCTGTGCACATAAAAAAAAGTGTTTTTAATACAAAGGTAAAGTAAATATAACATCAATATGTTGGCAATAAGCTACAAATATTAGTGTTAAGAAGAAAAAAAAAAAGTCTTGGGAAATGCTTTATTACACAATTGTTTGTCATAGTTTATTTCAATCTGCTAAATCAAGCTATTATCACAACATGTAATTCAATTTATTTAAATTTCTTTTCACATGAATATTAATTTGTAATGTATGAAACCGCTAACAATGGATAAAAATAAACATAAATGGAGTATTTTAGCTGTCAATATTTTTATTGACAAAGCTTCGAAACCAGAATTTGTTTCAAAGCAAATGTTTGTTTTGAAGCTTTACACACCTCTTCTGTAATTGAATATTATGAATAAACCATTTAGGAATACATCTAATGGGATTCAATAATCTGATAGTTTTAGTGAAAATTTTTCATCTCTAAATGCCAATAACCTATTTGTTTGGATTAGATTTACGATATATCATAAATAATTTTAAGGTTGGTATTAAAAAGTACTTTTCTACTAACTTTTGTTCCTTTACTTTCCCCCACTGAGATGAATCACTAAGTTGATATTATATATAAAAATATGTTTATATGTGCGTACACATAAAATAAGGTTAACTCTAGTTTAAACTTAGTAATCTATTTAGAGAGTGTAATAACTGCTTATGAAAATATTAATTACATTTATTATTTAAAATTCAAAATGGAGTAATCCATTGTTAGTGTTATTTGTACTCTTCTTCTTTGTGTTTGATAAAGGCAACAATGCCAAAATATTTATTCTATTTGTGTTAAAATGTGTGTGACCACTTCTACTATAGAAGACAGAAGAAAGGAAGAAAATGTCATCCCGCATTTGCGTGGAGGGAGAGGGGGAAACCATTTAGGAAAAACCACCCCCAGTTCACCCGACCGAGATTCGAACCTTGAGCTCCCTGTCCTCAGCAGTAGAGCTCAACACGACAAGCCAACTACGCCACCGAGGCGGGTCAAAACATTGGGGTCGCGGAGATTCGATCTGCGGACCTTCGAGTGCGGGTCCGGTGCGCTACCGACTGGACCACGGACAAAAACATAATGTTCCATGTTGGTTTCCCGATATTCTTCTTTGTCTTCTGTGGATTTGTCCCAAGATAGGTATCAACTGTTCATCTTCCATTTTCCTAGGTCATGAACACCTTCTTTTGTAACTTCTTCCTTTGATATCTATTGGCATCCCAAACCATCTTCTTCCTCTTTTCCCTCCATAATCCTCATCATTAAACCATCCCTACATAGTCTGTAACCCAACCAAGACTTTCTCTCTCCCTTATCAGTCCCATCAGGCACCTACCTCTCTTCTCCTACCCCTCTAAACATCCCTTCATTCCTCACCTTGTCCGTCCATGTCACCCTTTCCAATCTTCTCCACAACCACTATTTCAAAACCCTCCAAATACCTTTGTTCCCTAACATTATATCATGTGAATTCAAAAATATTTTCGATACATATATAAATTCAATGTTTTACTGAAATGTGTTTACATAAAATGAATAAATAAACACCCTTACATCCGAGATTAAACACCCAATCTTCGCTCAAAGTGGAAGAATTCATTGCTTGGACAACAATATAAAATTATAAACTTATTCTTCTTAAATCAACAACCTGAAGGTTGGTTTGACAGGATGTTTATGTATCTGGAGTTTAGCATGAACACAGCCTTTCGGCTAGTTAGTGCTTCATCGTTGCCTTCCACAATGAATTTCTATGAACGAGAGAGAAAGGGTCTACCAATTTTGCTGGGAATGGTATTTTCACACAACTTCCAGGGTTCTTCTACAAGCCACAATCGACACGAGCATGATGGCTTTACTTCCCTTTCGGAGGGAGTTGTGCTTCGATTGTTTATTGATCAATAAAAACCCAATGACCTCGGCTGGGTTTGATTGAACCCATGGACGTCGAGTTCTGAGGCGAGCACTTTACCCCAAGACCACTCACGTTGATAAAATTCTAATAATATATTCCATTCGCCGTAGGAATTGACTTCTGAAAGGCCTTTTTCCCTACCATAAATCTACTATATAGTAGGATATTGGTAGGAAAAAAGACCTTTCAGAGAGTAATTTCTACCGTGAATGGAATATAAGTGCTTACTTATTTAGGTTGACCTCTAGAGCTCACATTAGCGTCACACAATCATCACACACTACTTACCTCATCCGGCACTTGCTGCGGATGTGGGACTTGGCAGGAAGACAGAAAACAATTCAAGAAGTGGCCCACGCCAACGGACAGGCTCATCAATTCTATGCTCTGAGAACAAAACAATTAGTTAGTGTAACTTGAATATATGAACACATTAAAAATGGTACTGTTTAGTTACATCCATGCAGTCATCTCTCCTTCCTTCCTGGTTCACAGTGGTAGTTAGCCGAGTCGTCCCTCCAACCTCCCTGGCTCATCACGGTAGCTCGCCGAGCCCTCCCGCCATCTAGCCGAGCTCACTACTACATCTTACCCCCTGCCCACCAAGATTACCACATATTGGCTCACAACCTTGTCACATCATGTTCTAACTATTGAAGAAAAGAAACTCATCTAACAAGAACGTAAGCCAACACTTTTATCCTCTATCGAGCAACTTGCTCTAGCTCATACCTGAAGATATAGAGTATTGTGAACATTATATCTGACTAGTGATGGATTTGGGCCTAATTGAGTATTTTAGCTATTAATATCTTTATTGGTGAAACTTCATAATTATTAGAACCGAAATTATTTTCAAAGCAAAGTCGAAGAAGATATTTGTTTTGAAGCTAAGCACCCTGCTATCAACTTATTATTATTATTAGCAACGCGTCTTACTACCCGTTCGGTTTATACGCACTGACACTAATGTGTAATGGTAGGGTGATTGTGAGATGAAATGGAGGACCTACGGTTTAACGTGGAATCCGAACCACAATGGAGGCCTGGTATTCCCCACATTCACAAGATTCCAGTGATAATGATAATGATGGTGTTTAACAGCAAAAAAAAATAAAAATAAACCACAGGTGTGCTAGACCTCCCATCTCGTTCCATACCTGCATGTAGGCAGTGAAGACGTGTTTGGCTGCTCGAATCAACAGCTCCGCCACCACGATATCATACAAGTATTCCAGCTGCTTCACCTTGGCTAGCATCTGCGCTATCTTTCCCAGGTAGCGGATATTGATACCTCGGTTATGTAGTGCTTCGGCCAAGGTCACCCCGTCCATCGGAGCCGCAGTGTGGTCCAGGCAGTCTCTTATCTGATTAGAGAAGGAAGAACACAAAAATGTAGAAATTTTACAATACTATAGGGGTGTGCAAAGTTCCGCAAACTTTGACTTTGTTTCAAAAAATAGAAATCTGGCTCCAACAAATATGAAGCTTCGTTAGAAAATATATTAAAGGCTAAAATAAACATGTGTGTTAAAATTTTTGTCATTCTGTTATAATATGCCTCTTAATTTATCCTGAAAGGTAGCGCCACTCTTACCTTAACTGATTGCAGTGGCTACCTTTCACAGTGTACCTTACATTACAATCTAATGGTAACTTGACAAAACAAAAAAGTGGAGTAATAGAATTGCTTCGGTGGCCGCATGGTCTAAGGCGCTACTCTAACAATAGACTAGACTCCCAACACTGGGGAGATTATGGTTTGATTCCGGTTGGGTGTGGTGAGGGTGGTAAATGGTTTCCCACTCTCTCTCTCTACACAAATGTGGGTACACTTCTTTTAAATTCAACCTTCATTATTCCTAACCAATTAGTGTAATTAGTATAGAAGTTGATAGCCCAAATGGGTGGTAAGATGTGGTGATACATATAAAAAGAATACTAGAAAAATAAAGCACTAATAATAGTAAAAGCACTAACATATATGTACACCCACTTCACTCCAATATTTCAACGCTTTCATTACTACCAGAGCTAGGCAGATGCCGATCGTTGATCCGGTCATTGGCCAATGAGATAAGCTAATGATTGTCATTTGGCTCATCGATTCCTAAAACTCTGTTAACGAGATCCACACACCAGGCTGTTTGCGACTATCGAGAGTACGGAAAGGACATGGGGGAGGCATGTTGAGAACAGAAAGGTCAGTGAGAGAGAGATAAACAGTATCGCAGTGGTTGTGAGGTATTATCTTTGCATCGGCAACTATCAGAGAGACGGCCACATTTAGAGAGGAATATTGGGACGCCACAACTGGGGAGGATTCAAGTTTAAAATAAAGAACTATCAGAGGTTTCAAAACCACATGATGGATTTAGGACTTCTCTGTTTCAATACTTAATGTAGGAATGTGTGGTAATTACTTTTTTTACTTTGAAATATTTTCTGGTGAGAAATAACAGTTTCCTCCGGGAATGCAACAAAAAAAAAAACCAAAAGGAATTTTTCACTTTAAACTTATATTTATTTTTCAGATTTATAATTTTAATATAAATTTAGACTTCACGTTCATTCAATAGATAAAGAGATCAAATTTTATAGTTTCTATTGTAGGTGACCTGGCGGTCTAGGGGTAAGGTGTCAGACTTCTGTGCTGGCGGCCGGGGTTCAATCCTCGGTCCCGGCACAGATTTAGCTGATTACTAAACCCTTCCTTCACCTCTGACAAGACATCTTGTGAATGTGGGGAATGCCAGGCCTCCGCCGTAGTTCGGATTCCATGTTAAACTGTAGGTTCTTCATTTCATCTCACAATCACCCTACCATTACACATTAGCGTAATTGCGTATAACCCGAACAGGTAGTAAGACGCGGTGCTAATAATAATAATAATAATATAGTTTCTATTAAGTTAAAATGTAGTGTTAGATGTCAAAATATGTGTTTGAATAGTCAGGAAAAGGTACTAAAAACTCTGAATCGGTTGCAGCTGTAGGTACAAACAATACATTTGAACTCTCTAATCTTATAAATCTTTTCAAGGGGAAAAATATGTACATTCAAAATTTTAATATTAATCTATTTAAATTTTTTAAATAATCCAAATTAAAAACCTAGGCTGTTGTATATTATAAAATGTATCTGTTGTATATTTGACTAGAGTAGTTGATTGTATATTATAAAATGTACATGTTGTATTTATGACTAGAGTAGTTATGAAATATTGTGAGTGATATATATACGAGTGCAGAGAAGGAGAGGTGTGGACTTTTTGTTAATAATCAAACGTGTATTGTGTTCTTTATAAACGAATAAATAAAATAATAAAAACACAAACATAACATAGGCCTAATGTTACTATTATAGTTGTGTATTTTTGATCATTTTTGGTATACATATAAATAAATTCTAAATATCAATCTTGAGAATAAAACAAATTTTTAAGTAAAGAATTCATGGCGCAAATTTTAATAACTATTTACAAAATTAAACATCAAGATAGTCAAACTAATCTGAATAAATATAAGTGAACCACGATCTTACAAAACATTTCTTAACCGAGTAAGTATGCCTGGTTACCTCCTAGGATTTAACTACCAAATCTCTCACAAACGCTGATGGACTTCAAAAATATTATTTTATCCAAATATTATATTCTATGATTCAAAAGCAAATGGATGTAATTCCAAATAGTCATATTAATGTAGTAGATGTGGCTTTTAACAAATGAGTGTGATGGTGTATTTTAAAAAAAATTTATAGTTAAAAACAACTTTTATCATTATTTTGCACTAAACATATGTTTTCTGGGGTAAATATTACCATTAATTATACTACGTAGCCTACTATTATTATTATTAGCACCGCGTCTTACTACCCGTTCGGGTTATACGCACTTACGCTAATGTGTAATGGTAGGGTGATTGTGAGATGAAATGAAGGACCTACAGTTTAACGTGGAATCCGAACCACGGTGGAGGCCTGGCATTCCTCACATTCACAAGATGTCTTGTCAGAGGTGAAGGAAGGGTTTGGTAATCAGATAAATCTGTGTCGGGACCGAGGATTGAACCCCGGCCGGCAGCATATAAGTCTGACACCTTACCCCTAGACCGCCAGGTCTCCTCTTTCAGTTATAAAATCCCCAATTTGTTGCATTAATTTCGAGTTTATTTGAATGTTTGGTTTTTATTTTCAGTTTTGAAGACTTTTGTTGTGTTTAGTAAATATCTATAAGATTGAGATTAAAGTTTAAAGCAACCTTGTGTTGTAATGGCCGAGTCCAAGTTTCACATTGAGGGGGGAGAAGGGTAACAGGCACGTTAGGTTTTCTATACAATAATGCTTGGAAAAATAACGGAAAAGGAAATGTTCATGAATCGGAATAAAAAAAATTGAGGTTGAACTTAAAATCAGAATCAGAATCGAGAAAAACAGTTATCCTGACCTCTATAAAAAATAACCAAAGGTGAATTGTTGTTTTTAGTGTTATTACTTTACTACATTTTATCTTTATTTAGAAATGAGGAGGCTCAATGGCTAAATAATTTTATAATAATGGAAATTGATAAAAAATAAATATGAAATAAAAATAAATAGTTACACATTTAATGACAAAAGCTCGCCTAGTGTAGTGAGGAAAATTACAGAAAAAATCCAATGCCGTGAGATGACATCTTCAAAATGGAGTAGATTGGTGTTTTCATAAAGTGTATTTCCTATTACCTCGTTTTTGTGTTTTAATGAGCGTGTGACTTTCAACCATGGAAGACAGAAGAAAGGAAGATGTCACCTTTGTGCATCAAATTCTTCCCACAATTTTCCTCTTTCCCTAACTCAATTTGCAATTAGTTTATTTTTCTCACTTTCCATTAGTATAAATAGATATTATCTTTATAAGATTTAGAATTAGATAAACCAAATGATTGGTACAGTATCAGAGATCAGCCTAAGTGTAAATGAATAGTCAATAAAATAGTTTATCAGCCCAGCCATAATTACTACTATTACTTCCCGAGGAAGACGCAATGAAAGTCTCAAAATATAAGAGTGTGTGTGTGAATGTGTGTTAAGTGTTTTTACTTTTATTTGTGCTTCATTTTTCTACAATTTCTACCATATTTATTTAATTATGTATTATAAATGTACAAATTATATTTAGGTTACGTTACATAAATGAGAAAATATATTATATTTTTTATAAATAAAACAATTTTTTTTAAAGTTAATCCTCTTTCGGTTTTGAGGGTATTTTATAAAAATTTATTTAGCTTAAAATCAATATTTTATTATTATTATTATTATTAATAATATTTAGCACCGCGTATTACTACCCGTTCAGGTTATACGCTTTAAGTACTAATTACTCTAATGGATTAGGAATTGGGAAGGTTGAATTAGAGGAAGAGAACCCGCATTTGCGTGGAGGGAGAGTGGAAAACCATTTAGGAAAAACCACCCCCAGTTCACCCGACCAAGATTCGAACCTCAATCTCCCCGTCCTCAGCGGTCAAGCTCATCACGACAAGCGCGTTAGCCAACTACGCCACCGAGGCGGGTTTAAAATCAATAAAATTGGACTTAGCACACACACACCCTTACAATACTCGGTTGTGTGTGAAACCTGCTCTAGAATTTATCTGGCAGTAGACGAGTTGTTTCGAGTTCGCCAAAAACAGGAGGTCCCAGACATTAATAACTCGGCCATCAATCAGGCACCAATAAAAAACACAGCACAAACAAAAGGTTCTTTTGAAATGTTGAATGTTCGACTCACAAAAGTGGGAATTTGTACGGTGACCAGGAAGTCGGCCGCATCCCTCACAAGTTGACGTTGTTTCTTTATGAGTGTGTTGGTGGGATCCACATGGTTCACGCCTGGCGAATAGACGTCAGGGTTGAACCTCACGTCAAACTCTGTCTCCTTTAGGGAGCCTACCGCCTCGGCTGCCTTGCGGACTATCTCCTTGGTGTTTTCTTCCACTGGTAGACAAACAGCACACAACTTATTTACTACAGAGCTACCGTACACAACTTTTAACAATAATAATTACTTGGTCTGAGTAGACATTGATGGCTTGACCAATATCAGACGAGCAGCATTCCCTTCAGGAACTACATCGATAGGCACTGAGTAGAAAGTGAAAAGATATGATAAAATATAGTAAAGGAGTAAAGAAACAATTGAAAACAAATAGAAGGAAAGCGAAATCATGATATGGCAGAATAGAACTTTCCAAAGAGATGGGATTTTACAATTTGAATAGTTGGTGGTGTTTTGAATCTGGATGGTTAGGGATTTGGAGTTGGTTGGTGTTGTTTTTAGACCCAAAAATTGGGTATCTGAAGTTGGTGGTGTTTATTATCCGAAAAATTGGGGATCTGGTGTTGGTGGCTTTTCTAAACTGAATAGTTAGGGTTCTAGAACTAGTGGTGTTTATAATCTGAATGACTGGGGATGTAGCGTTAGTAGTGTTTCTAATCAGAAGAATTAGGGCCCTAGAGTTATTAGTGTTTCTAATCAGAGGAATTAGGTAGCTAGAGATAACTTAAAGAGTTAGGAATCTGGAGTACCTGAGTTTCCTTCAGCCAAACTTTTACTAGATGCTAGTGCTTGGAAATGTATCTATTCCCGTAGGTCAGGCGGGATTGACCCTTCCCTTCAGAGGTTGCTTATATGCTCTATCAAGATAGATTATTAACTAGTGACAAACAATAGAATAATGGACGCCCTTTTTATGCTTCTGCTTGGGACACCCTTGAGGTAATCGAGTTCATCCTGGCCGCCAATCACACCGTCACTTGTTCTTCCTGTTCCGCCACGGTCCATCCCGGTAAATATTTAGTCCCAGCATGAGGGAAATTAACAAACAAGTGGTTTCTTTCGGTAGAGGAGTGGGAGTACTAATATCAGTAGAAGTATCAAGTAAAACAATACTAGCAATAACAGCAAAAATATTGATACTTTTTCCACATCCCTACATGATACCCAGCCTTAGTGCACATGCGCGCGCATGCACACACACACACACACACAACTCATTATTCCCTGTTAATCTGGAGCGCAGCTGTTCACTTGGTGCTGGCCTCTTACCAAATAGAAATTGGAATATTAATTATTGTTAAGATTTAAATAGTACACTTTTGCGTTAAGGTGTACTTAATACCATCTTGTACCGAGCTATTTGTTTTCTAAAATTCCTACAAAGAGATACCTTTCTCTATCTTCTTCTATCCAAGCCTAAAGGCCTGTACACACAGAATACTAAGCTAAGCTAAGTAATGGTCCCTCTTTACGCTCCAGAATTCAGTGTTATTTCTTTCTGGTCTGCTCCAGTCAAGTTTAGTTATGATGGCCAAAATGTCTTGTTTGAGCTCAGATCATAATACTGATGAAGAAAAGATGCTGCTGTTAGCAGCTGTTCTGGAAGATGATGAAAATTTGGGAAGTGGAGGTTTGACTTTTTCAAATAACACTTCTAATTTAATATAAAAACCTTTATTAAATATAAAATCTAGATAGAATATTACTTAAATACATGTGAAACAAACTGAAAACAAAACTTCAACACTTGTTTGGTTATTTTGACCAAACCAGCTGTGCGACTGTTCGACACGGAGCCCAAGCTGCACTATATAGCATTCTGTGTGTATCGACCTTTATGCTCTTTTCCTTTCAACAAAACCAGCCAACTCAGTCGGTGAAGAAAAAACCTTTTCCAAAGAGCCCTTATGAAGGCATAAATCTTTCGAGCCCAAGCTTAAGTCTCTATTCGAGTTGAAATATGAGCATTACACAGACCTAGTAAGAGCTTAGCTTTACTAAAGAGTGGTTATAATAAATAATAAAAATTATGACAATTGAAATTAGTTCAAACTGAACAACATGGTGTCTACTAAACTTGACCAATGAAATCCCCGACCTTTTCCCTGATTTCCCCTGATCATTTCCTAAAATTCCCGACTAAAAAAGTATGTCACATCCTTTTAACTCGCACCCCCCCCCCCCTTCTCCCTCGTTTTTCTATTTTTTTATAATAATAATATATTTATAAATTTGTATTAAAATTGTTTACTAGGAATTAAAAATATATCACACAGCTACAAGCAAAAAAATGACATTATAATTTACTGATTATTGTATTTCATATTTTGAGTAAAATATCATTTTCCCGGATTTTTATTGTGATTTACCAAATTCCCGGCTAATTCCCGTTTTCCCGGATGGTAGACACCCTGAACAAGAATGGCAGAAGTAGTCCGTTAAACGACTTACGCTCCTTCTTCTCTCCGCTGGTGATGGAGTCTGTGATGCTCTCCACTATCTTCTTGGCCGAGTCTGCGTCTATCTGACTCTCCGAAGAGGAGGCCTCCAGCTCCTTGCAACTCTTCTCCAGATCAGGGAAAGCAACCAGCTGAGCGGCAAACACGAAGAACATATATATATATTATCAATTAAAATAGTAGATAATTTACAATAATGTAGGGGTGTGTGAAGCTTCAAAAACTTTGACTTTACTTTGAAAATAGAACTCTGGTTTCAACCATTATTATTATTATTATTATTATTATTATTAGCACCGCGTCTTACTACCCGTTTGGGTTATACGCACTTACGCTAATGTGTAGTGGTAGGGTGATTGTGAGATGAAATGAAGGACCTACAGTTTAACGTGGGATCCGAACCACGGTGGAGGCCTGGCATTCCTCACATTCACAAGATGTCTTGTCAGAGGTGAATGAAGGGTTTGGTAATCAGATAAATCTTTGCCGGGACCGAGGATTGAACCTCGGACGCCAGCATAGAAGTCTGACACCTTACTCCTAGACCGCCAGGTCACCCGGAAACAGAGTTAAATTGTCTAAATCAAACGAGGAAAGGAATGGAAGCAAATAAAGAAGAAATAACGGTGGAAGGAAAGAAGGAGATGGTGGAATTTTACTAAAGTGACCTGGCCAACGGTTATAAAGAGTTAAGGATGAAGTCGAATGGCAATTAAGAACAACAAAAATGAAAAAAATACTTTTTTTAAATTGTTTCTTAGTACCCTTATGGGGCAGGGATGAGAAAGATTGAGTTGAGGAAATGTACCAACATTTGTGAGGAGGAAAAGTGGGTCTTTGATTTGTGAAAATCAGTACAAGATGAATACAAAGGAATATTTAAAAAGAGCAAATAACAAAAAGTACAAAACTAGGAAATGGAGAATGAATGCAAAAATATAATATTTATCTTTACTAATTTCCTTTTTCTCCCCCTTTTTTTTTTGGTTTGCTCTTTTAGGAAAATGCGTTGCACGTTTCACAGTTGCCCCTAATTAGTTCCGATAGAATGAAACCTATGTCGAGGGATCGGATGATAACCATAAATTTTATTCAAGATCCAGCCATCACCTCTTTGTCCAGTGGCAGCAATGTAAATTGGGAACTGTGTTATTTTCATTGTAAAAACCATATTGTGTTCGTTCTTTTTTAGGTGTTTCTATCCACCTTTCTTGTATCTTCTTCCAAATACGTTTAAGATTATATTTAAAATGTAATCCTGTAATTTATGATAAATTGTTTTTTTTAAGAAAAAGCAATATAAGATAATAAATTTGAAAAAATATATTTATTTCCTAAATTATTAAAAAATATTAAATTGAGGTTATGTGGTATAGAGCACTAGGCTAAATCATGGTTTAAATTAGGAGGGATAGCCAGCACACTTACCTTGGTGATACTGGAGTAGAAATTATTTAGATATAACACTAAAAAACACATAAACACATTGTTAAGTACAAGCTTTTACTGTCACAGACAGCTTCATCAGGTAAGTCTACTCTCCTGACCTGATGAAGCTGTCTGTGACAGTGAAAGCTTGTACTTAACAATGTGTTTATGTGTTTTTTAGTGTTATATCTAAACAATTTCTACTCCAGTATCACCAAGGTAAGTGTGCTGGCTATCCCGCCTAATTTAAACCATAAAAAATATTAAAGTGATTTTAACAAAGATTTTATTTTTATTTACATAGTTAAGTTTTAAGATTATATATTTATTAAAACCAAGCTTGACTTGAGTCAAATCTCGGGAGCTTCATGAGAAACTATCGCAAGATCGACTCGAATCAAAAAACTTGAGCCTGCAGACCCCTAATTATTTGCTTATGGTATAGCTTATAAGATAGGATTATAGTGTAACTTAATTTATGGGCTGAGGGGGGCGGGGATTACAATCACATCTTTTCAAAATGATTTGAGTGCTTAAAGTTGGTTTTTATAAGCAAAAAACCATTTTAAAAATATATCAAACTTTGATTTGCCTTAATATATTTCATTTTAACTGAGAAAGTGGACTTCACACACCTCTTATAGGAATCAAATTTGAAGCTAACATTTATTCAAAGCAAAGCCGAAGTTTTCAAAGCTACTCTCACCCCCATATACCAGCAAACTAGACTAGACACGCTTGACGTTTAATTCACGCACCCAATACTCAATTATACAAATTTAATAGAGATAGGACATTCAAATCTTCGAATCCACCGAATCCTGACAAGTATTTGAGATTCAAGGATTCGGTGTTTTACTGGATTTAATGGTCAAATCTTTCATCTCATATACAAAGCATAATATTTTGAATTCAAAAATTATTTAGTTAGGCCTACTTGAAAAGCACAACTTAATCCGCGATCTTTATTATGTTTTTTTTTTTTTTTTAAAAGTAATTGTTAGGTGCGGAAAATCTAACATGCCTAGTATCCTACCCTCCCACCTGTCTGGGAAACTTGGACTCGACCATTTCAGCGCATGCTCACTTCTAAAACTTTGATGCCTAAGAATGTATTATTATTATTATTTTTTTAAATATGTTAGTGAAGTAATTGTATATATATTCAAACGTAGTCTTGCCTAATAAAATGGGAATGAACATATTGCAAGAGTCGAAAATACGTTTGTATTTTAAATAGAATGTATTCTCAAAAATCGATATATCACAAGAATTGAATATATTTCTTGTTTTCTACGCGAAGATAGATAGTAGATATAAACTAAAATAATAATAATAATACATTCTTAGGCATTATTGAGTTCACTAGTTCCAATATATGTTTAATTATTAAGAATGTTGTAGTCTTTTTTTTTTTAAATCTATTTTTATTTTTGCTTTCTTATTAAAATAAATTACAATCCTTCAATGACGATTAAAGTTGACCAACAGATAACTAGGCCTAATCTGTTTATTTCACATGTTTTTTTGGAAACTTAGCTCATTCTAACAAAACTTTTAAAAATAAATAAAAGATACTCAAATCTTGATTGATTTGATTTCTAAACAATAATATAAATTTTAATTCCTTAATTTGGCTGGATTTTAACCAGTTCTTTGCGAGGGAAGGTTGGGGTGCAGCATGATTGCATGATTGAAATAAATCTTAATTCACAGTTTAGGCCTATATTGTGTAATGTAGGTATATTTGTAAATAATTAAAATTTCTAACAGTTTGCTAGGATTCGAATTTGAGAATAGTGGATTCGACCCATCTCTAAAATTTACATAAATTTAATTACTAAACTAAATATGGATTAGTAAAGAAAATATATTCATCATTAAAGGAATTGAGAAATATGGAAGACGGTGCAAGAAAGAGTGATAGGTAGAGAGAAAAATTTATTTTTGGCTTATAAAGTGTTAACAAGAGATGTTCAGAAGTTACTGTTAAATCTTGGACCATTGTGAAGAGTGTTCCTCTTGCCCCTTTATTTTTATTCACACATTCAGCTACAACTCAGGATTTATAATAAAGCATCGTACAAAGCTAGGAAAAAACAAATGCATACCTTGTTGTTGTCTTCCTTCTCGCCATTCATATCTTTCCCCTTCTCTTCGATTTCTCGTTGTTTCTTTACGCCCAACTGCTGAAGGTGGAATGCTGCGTACTTGATGAACATCATATAACGAGATCTGAATAAAAGAAATAAAAGATAAGGGTGTGCAAAGCTTTGATAGAAATATGACCCGCCTCGGTGGCGTAGTTGGCTAACGCGCTTGTCGTGTAGAGCTCGACTGCTGAGGACGGGGAGATCGAGGTTCGAATCTCGGTCGAGTGAACTGGAGGTTTTTTTCCTAAATGGTTATCCACTCTC
>CABEEJ010003153.1:65881-89426 GCA_901482245.1 Timema douglasi
GTTGTCTCAACTGGCCCCAGGGAACCCCCGGCCTTTTCCCGGGCCCTTCCCCAAAGTCCCCGGCGAAAGGGGGGGGAACATCCTTGTAACCCCCCCCCCCCCCCACCTCCCTCGTTTTTCTATTATTATTTTTTATAATAATAATAAGTTTTAAAATTTGAATTAAAATTGTTTACTAGGAATTAAAAATATATTAACACAGCTACAAGCAAAAAAATGACATAATTTACTGATTATTGTATTTCATATTTTGAGTAAAATATCATTTTCCCAGATTTTTATTGTGATTTATCAAATTCCTGACTTATTCCCGTTTTTTCCCGATCACTTCAAATTCCCGGCTAATTCCCGTTTTCCCTGATTTTCCCGGATGGTAGACACCCTGTTATACACATTATCAATCATTGTTAAAATGGTATAATAGGGTGTGACTTAAAGAGTAACCCCTTACATTTAGATAGGTAAAAAAGGAACACACGTTTTGCATACAAATTCGGGCTCTACTGATTACCGTCAGTGTTCTCGATACAAATACTCTACCTACCTTAATGACGGAGTGTTCCTTGAGGCCTTCAATGTTCTTGAGCTCCGCAAAGTTGTCGAGTGTGTTGCCATCAAGTTGCAAGGAGAAGCAAGTACGATGGCAAGTGTCTTCTCTGTCCATCAGGAGCTGGTGGATCTCCTGCACTAGTTCCATGCTCGACACCTTTAAAATATAGGACGTACCAGTCAAACTCGGGGTAGACTTTGTGTGTTTAAACACCAGGTATTTACTTGCACGGCTGTCTAGTACACCCACATTTTAAAATATAGGACGTACCATTCAAACTCGGGGTAGACTTTGTGTGTTTAAACACCAGGTATTTACTTGCACGGCTGTCTAGTACACCCACATTTTAAAATATAGGACGTACCATTCAAACTCGGGGTAGACTTTGTGTGTTTAAACACCAGGTATTTACTTGCACGGCTGTCTAGTACACCCACATTTTAAAACAAACAGCTGAGGATTACAAAGGTAGAATTTAGTGTACATTTTCATTCGTGTGGAGAGAAAGTGGGAAACTAGAGCTTTGTGAGTGCTCATATTTCTAGCTTAGAGCCAAGTTTTAAATAAATACTAGAGTTCAGGCTCAAAATATGCTTTTTGAAAAATGTTATTTGCCTTGTATTGTGTCTAGGGATTAATGACTCATTATTTACTCTTATTCCTGCTTTTTTTGGATGTGGTGTGAAAAATGAAGATTGTGTTAGGGGGAGAGGGAGATAGAACCCAACCAAGAGGGTTTTGTACAGCTTGTTATTGGAATGTCAAGAACAGGAAGTGAGTTAACTGGTAATGAATGGAGGAGAGTATGAGGTTTAGATAAAGGAAATATAGAAAGGCCTCTCTTTAAGGATTTTGGAACATTATTATTATTATTATTATTAGCTTCGGGTTATACAAAAGTTGTGATTAATACATGACTTGTCAGAGGTGAAGGAAGGGTTTGGCAATCGGATAAATCTGTGCCAGGACTGAGGATTGAACCCCTGACCACCAGCATAGAAGTCCGACACCTTACCCCTAGACCGCCAGGTCACCAAGACTGTATCAAGTACACCTTAATGCAAACGTCTGATATGTACATTATAAAAATCACTAAGGACCCAGTCAATGGCCGTTGGAAGTGAAGATACCCGTCAGCGCCAGCCCTTAATCTAGAGTAGATCACATCTGCATTGAAATGGGGAAGAATTCCAACTTGCAAAAAGCCTTGATGGGGGCTATTAGGGGCAAGAATCTTAGATTGTCTCAAATAGAAGACAACGAATTTGTCAACTGGTTTGGGCTTTCATTAAAATTCATCCCGGCCATAGCAGACACAAAATTAAAGTTGTATAGCTGTAGATATGTCCATTGGTTTACCAGTGACGGGTAGGGCCGGCTTCAAATCCTAACAGGGTGTGTCCCTACAAAGAGTATTTATTGTAAGGTTTCCCCACTCTACCTCTGTGCAAATGTGGTTACAATGTCTTTAAATCGTACCTTACTATTCCTTATATCCTATTAGTGCATTTAAATAGGTATCCATAAGACAAGGGGTTACACACAATAGGAAAAGTGATACTAAAATGCAGTGTTGAATCTGTTTTATTAAAATGATACTCAAAAGTTCCCTAGAAACCATACCATGCCTACACATATATTTTTACATTAAAACATAAGAGGTTTATACAGGCTAATAGTGATTAATTCTAAACCAACATTTTAATGGATTAATAATAATACAAATATTTAAATAGTATTTTTTTTTCATTGCTAAAATATTATTACCGACTCACAATGAAAAATAACAACTATACATTGGTGATATAAGTTTAATGTGAAAACAATCAAAATAGCAAATTACACTAATGAAATATACTCTTATTTATTTAATAATTAGAGTTTACTTGTAACACGTGTTGGTATTTGCTAAAACTGTATGCTTAGAGGTTTATATGGGTGATGACCCCGATATGGAGATCCCGGATAGCTCATTAGGTAAGGCAGTTAGCAAATAGAGTCGAGTGACCAGGGTTCAAATCCTTGTCCGCGTGTCATTTTTATATCTTTACACAATCACTCCATCAAAATGTCATCTGAAAATACATATTGGTTTAATTTTAAATAATTTACAAATACTACAGTGGGAATCATCACATGAATCGTTGGGCATGTAGACTGAACGTCAAGTTCCTTTAGTCCAGTTTGCTGTTCTTTAACAAGACATACATAATCCTCTTTAATTAGTTAATGAAGGGGTGGCCATCTTTTCTAGCACACTGTTTTCGGTGTACCATATCACATATTTTCTTTCTGGTCAACACCATCCTGAAGACCCACTTCTCGACATCGCAGACATTAAATATTCTTTGCCTTTATCCGAACCAGTACAGATTTCTTATATCTGCCCTCGAAAATATTGTCCCTCATAAGCTATAATAACATAATCCTTTTATCTAAATTGTTCATTATTGTATTCGTCCACATCACTAAAGGTTTCACTAAGATTATAAGAGTGAAGAGAAATATCTGAATCAGATGAACTAGTGTCTGAATCAATTATTTTTGTTTGTTTATTACCTGCCCTAATATTATGTCGCTTAACTTTTGAATTCATTATGCCAAACAACTGATGACATTTTTTCTTTTCTTCTTTTACAATTTTAATCTTTTTGCTCTGGCCAAAAGAATGCCCTTTTGAAAGGGGATGGTACATCTTTGTTAATAATCGGATTATGATGGGAATATTGAGGACTTTTATTGTTGGTATGAACACTAGCTGTTTGAATGATCAATTCTTGAGGACTAGAATACTTGTCTCTTGAGGATTTGCAATGCTTGTCTCTTGAGGACTTGCAATGCTTGTCTCTTGAGGACTTGCAATGCTTGTCTCTTGAGGACTTGCAATGCTTGTCTCTTGAGGACTTGCAATGCTTGTCTCTTGAGGACTTGCAATGCTAGTCTCTTGAGGACTTGCAATGCTTGTCTCTTGAGGACTTGCAATGCTTGTCTCTTGAGGACTTGCAATGCCTGTCTCTTGAGGACTTCTATTGCATTGGACTTGATAATGTTGAATAGCCGTAGATCTAGTGATGATTCCAGAAATACCCTGTTAGTGATATCAACATTATCAATAGCATTCAAATCAATAAAGATATCTATATCAATGCCACTAAAGTCAAGTTGAGAAGAAATAGTGGAATCAAGGCTTGGAGTACTGTTGTTGATGACCGAGTTCTGAATTTTCCTCCAGACATGAAACAATGATGTATCGGACTCAGGGCCAATCCATTTGTCACTGTTAATCTGTTTCTAAAATTCATCAAGTGGGTTCTTCTCAAAGAATTTCTCAAAGAACTGGATATTGTTATGCAATATGTTAGTAGAAGTAGAAGCACTGGGAGTAGAAGAAACAAGCTTGGTACTATCGTTTCCACAGAATCTGCTAACAGCTGATGAATCCCAAGGATACAAGCCACACATGCGGAAACCATTTTTGTAATATTTCAGCAGTGATTCTTTCTCGGATAGCAGCAGCAATCAGTAAAGGGGCAAAGTGGTATCTTTTTAGACTCTCTTGTTGATTTCTATCCCTCCAAGCGAGTACTTGTTCTTTCCAACCAACCTTTAGGCTACAAAAAAACAGCAACATCCGTGGGCTGCAACAGAGGTGTTGCGTTTGGATATAATGCCATTTTCCAAACAAAGTTTGCTCAAATGATATGACATGTGTGATGAATGGCCATCAACAAAAGTATGATGGGAGATTCAACCCTTTCCTTGGCCCAAGGATAAAATACATTTGTTATATACAGGGTGTCTACTCAACTTGACCAATGAAATCCCCGACTTTCCCCTGATCATTTCCTAAAATGTATGTAACATCCTTCTAACTCCCCCCACCCTTCTCTACTCGTTTTTCTATTAATATTTTTTATGAATAATAATAAGTTTTAAAATTTGAATATTTTTTAAAATTTGTATTAAAATTGTTTACTAGGAATTAAAAATATATATTACACAGCTACAAACAAAAAAATGACATAATTTACTGATTATTGTATTTCATATTTTGAGTAAAATATCATTTTCCCGGATTTTTATTATGATTTACCAAATTCCCGGCTTATTCCCGTTTTATCCCTATCACTTCAAATTCCCGGCTAATTCCCGTTTCCCCTGATTTTCCCGTATGGTAGACACCCTGAATATAACAATATAAAGTGTCACAAGTCACCCAACCAATATCTGAACATCCTATTACCCAGTGTCTGGGAATACTCGCAGACATTTCTGCTGGAATTCTATTGTACCTTAAGATCACCACTGGGGGAGCAACTAAGCCCGCTGCATTTCCATTCATTAGCACAGCGAGGCATTCTTTCTCACTATTATTTACTGTAGTGTAAATGGTTTTATCTCCCTTTGGAAGCAAAACCTTACATCCTTTAGGATTGAGGAAAAAAGCCGATTCGTCAGCATTAATAATTCTGTTAAGATCTTTTAAAATGTCAGTACTTTTAATTTCATTAAGGTGATCATATATTTCATGAAACCATCTGGTCAATTATAATGAAGTGACTTCGGCTAGGCTTTTAGTTAGATTCTGAGGAACCATGTTACTAATTTCAGGACGTCTTCTGAGAAATCCTTCATACCACTTTCTACCTGGTTTTTCGTTTTTAAATATATTTTTTCGATTCTAAAGCTAGCTTACAAACACTCTGAAGAAAGTTGTTTTTGGAAACGGGAAAGCCTGCTTTAGCCGTTTCTAAGACCCGTTTAACTAAAAGTTGTTCTTCCTCAGGAGAAAATATTCTACCAGGCCCCATTTTTCTACATTTTGGGTAAACACCTTTCCATTTGTATAGTAAATTATTATTAGCACCGCGTCTTACTAACCGTTCGGGTTATACGCACTTACGCTAATGTGTAATGGTAGGGTGATTGTGAGATGAAATGAAGGACCTACAGTTTAACGTGGAATCCGAACCACGGTGGAGGCCTGGCATTCCTCACATTCACAAGATGTCTTGTCAGGGGTGAAGGAAGGGTTTGGTAATCAGATAAATCTGTGCTGGGACCAAGGATTGAACCCCGGACCCCCAACACAGACGTCTGACAACTCACGCCTAGATCGCTAGGTCACCCTGACAAAATCAATGGCTAACGAATAAAAGAAGCCGCTGGTTTACAGAGTTTGCAAGAAAAAATTAGGTAAAGAAAAAAGCGATTTAAACCAACACCATGTGAGGCACTATTAATCAAATGGAGTGAAGATAGAAATTGAAATTAAGAGGAAGTTAACCAACATTAATTTTACCTAGACCTTTTATTTAAAATATTTCAACAATCATTCGCACATAGCGTCATTGTGAAGGTTGTTTATTGATTTATACTCAAATTCTACTACGCAACAAACATTAACATAATTTTCCAATTTTGGAATCTTGAGTATCAATCAATTTACCAAAAATGGTACACTTTGTGTCTGCCGAGTTTTATAAAAAAGCAATTAGTTCAAGAGTTATATAGGAAACATATATACATAGTTATAGCTTAAATATTTAATCTACAGTAAAAGGTTTGTGAACTCACCTGGATATCAAAGGGTTCTGTGCCAGGACTGTGTATCTTGACAGTGAAGCCCATGTCCTGGATGAAGACTACTTCCTGATCCTTCTCCTTATCTTCCTTGGTGGACTCCACCTCCCCCTTCTCCACCACAGCATCCTCGCCGTGTCCATTCATGCAGCCGTTCATCAACGAGACTGGGACTGCCACCCAAACAGTAAACAGGACATGAGTCTCCCCAAAACAAGACAAGGGTGGTACCTTATTAAGTTCTATTAAACAAGAAGGCACAGGAAATAGGGATAGCAACAAATAAAAGGGAAAAAATATAATTATTTTGTAGGTTTTTAAATTCTCTGACTTTGAGGTTTTTTAGAAAAAACAAACTTATTTTATCAGTTTTTTTTAATGTAAAGCTATAAATAAAAAGTTGTGCAATTTTCGATACAAAGTGGCTAAAATTGTGAATTATACAAATGTTCTTATTAAAGGGATTCGACTATCATAAAGCCATTTAGAAGAAGAAAACGATTAAATTTGTTATAAAGAGCATCAATAAAAACAAAATTCATTGAAAATTGTTGTCAATCAGACATACTTCAGAATTTGCATCTTGTGGAGAACTAGTCTATATTGACAGGTTGGTGTGCTCTTGGACTGTAGAATTTCACTAAATATTTCACTGCTATTTGAAAAATAATCCAGAGATAAAACTAGCGGTTCACAACGTGTTACACTCTTCTGCTTTATATTTTGCAAATCATCACAAAAATATCTGAAAATTTAAGTGACTTTTTAAATTTCCTCAACTTTTACATGATTTTTTCTTTATAATCAGACATTTCCTGAATTTTCTGGGTGTGTATCAACCCTGCTGACAATATTCCCCTAATTTTGCTTATATATGTATTATGCACGCGCTGCTGCACTTTACAACATTTTGGGGCTATCAGAATATATACACTAATATAGAAGGGATGATGGTAGAATTTTAGATGAAGTATAACCACATTTACCTGAGAGGGAAGTGGGAAACCCTCTAGGTAAAATCCCCTTGGCACACCAGGTTGATATTCAAAACCCAATCCTCTTATAGTTAAAATCCAGATTATACATTATTATTATAAGCACCGCGTCTTACCACCCATTCGGGTTATACGCACTTACGCTAATGTGTAATGGTAGGGTGATTGTGAGATGAAATGAAGGACCTACAGTTTAACGTGGAATCCGAACCACGGTGGAGGCCTGGCACTCCCCACATTCACAAGATGTCTTGTCAGAGGTGAAGGAAGGGTTTGGTAATCAGATAAATCTGTGCCGGGACCGAGGATTGAACCCCGGCCCCCAGCACAGAAGTCTGACACCTTACCCATAGACCGCCAGGTCATCTCCAGATTATACAAAACTGATGTCTTTGTCCATGTGGCCATCAATGCCGGTTAGCAGTGACTCGAAATATCTGGCCCTCAGAGCGGTGGACGAGAGTCCTTAGACTCTAAACTCGCATTACACTTCCAAGCTAAGGTTTAAATACCTTGCGTGTCCCAAGAGAGGTTTTCCCTTTATTTTTTGATCCTCTTGTTTCCTTAATGGGGGTACATTTTTGCTACGATACTCTCCTCATCCTTACCTCTCGGATCAACCTAGGTGTTAAGGGTACGATTAAATACATTAAAAAAATATCTAAAAACTGATTATGAAAAGGATGAATATTAAATAAAAGGATACAAGTCATATTTTAAATAAAAGATGGGTGAAAAGCAAGGCGTGGAAAACTTACTTTTCTTGACAAAAGCCCTACATAAAATCATTCATCAGGTTTACAACTATAAAGATTTGTTTCTTATCGGTGGAAGGTTAGTCCATAAGGTTTAACACCTTAGAAATGTCAGTCATGGCAAAGTTGCCAATAATAGTTGAATGAGTAATGTCATTTTATAAAGTCAAGTTTCTACTGTGAAAAAAAAAGGATTGCATCTAGCTAATTATTTGGATCTTTAGTGTGAGCTATGTTTCGTTTTGTCCGGTAGCAACAGTATGGATCATTACTTTACTCTTTTCATATTCGGTTTGCCTTCAATTCATTCATCACTAGTTACTAGAAAAACAAAAAAAAAGCCTTCCATGAATATAAATCAATAAATTATTTAAGTAAAATCTAGGTACCTACATAAAAAGTGTCTATGTGAAAAAATGGCAATTAGTTCCAATAAAATTGGGCTTTGGTGTGTGTACATGAGTTTGTCGTGTGCGTGAAAATGTGCGCTGACCTTCAGATGCAATAACGGTGGCTGTCACAAAGCATAGGGGAAGCATCAGCTATAATCTTCATTTTTGTTCAAGTGGAGACAAGTGTTTCCCTCTGTTTCTCTCCCACAAACATACACAGTCCGGAAATAGCTTGTAATTTGCGTGTGTGCGTGTGGGTTATATTTGGAGCCCTGAGTGAATGGTGATGCTGCACCAGTCAGCTGGCCAGGAAGACAACCGTACTGCATTGTTTAAACGTAAGCATTCCCAAGGTTTGGCCCCTTAAGTAGCCATTTCTACGTCAGCATATCGTTTTTAATACTTTGTGGGAGTATTGGTTATTATTATTATTATTATTATTATTATTATTATTATTATTAGCACCGCGTCTTACTACCCGTTCGGGTTATCCGCACTTACGCTAATGTGTAATGGTAGGGTGATTGTGAGATGAAATGGAGGACCTACAGTTTAACGTGGAATCCGAACCACGGTGGAGGCCTGTCATTCCCCACATTCACAAGATGTCTTGTCAGAGGTGAAGGAAGGGTTTGGTAATCAGATAAATCTGTGCCGGGACCGGGGATTGAACCCCGGACCCCCAGCACAGAAGTCCGACACCTTAGCCCTAGAGCACCAGGTCACCTTATATTGGTTATTAAAAAAATATATGACCATACATTATTGTTTGCACAAAAGACTGCAAAATGCATACAAGTTTTTTTTCCACCTCATATTAGTACCTGTATGGGCTATGGACATTCTAAGCAAGGTAATGAGATAAGGATAAAAATGGTTGAACCTAGAGGAAATATTATACCCCCATTTGTAGAGCATGAGAGTAAAGCCATTAAAAAAATGCACTTCTGTTTGGGATGCAAGCCCCGATTTCCCCCTCAATGGCAAACCAGTACATGAGCCTGACCTCTAGTCTACGTGCACAATGATGCGGGTAGAATGGTTCAGATTAAAATGGTAATGGCTAAATTTTCTTATTTTTAAGATTGCGATGAAATGTTTTCTAAATACAACCATTACTAATGGGAGCCACCCCAACAATGTCTAGGACAATACTTCTCTTCTTAATTTATCATTGTTCCAGATTGTCAGGAAATTATTAGTATTTTGTTGTTGAAAATTGCTATAACCCGCAGAGTTATTCCATTTTAATGTCACACACGACGATGCATGGGTTTCTGGGCACACGGTGCCCACTGCCTGGGCATCATCTTGTTAAAAAATATAATCATAGTTGCAAATATTTTTTTTTACTGTATTACAAAACTATTGATACGTTTTTTTCCTGTCCATATTGTCAGTAATAAATTTTCCTCATTCTAGACAGCTTAGAGAAATGAAGCTTTATTTTTCCATAAAATTAAATTGTGTGAAGTCACGTAGTTTGTGTTTAAAACTGTCTGATTGGAGCATCGAGGTAGAAACTATGCAGTTATGTAGCCCAAAATTTCAGGAGAGTGGGGTGGAGTGGAAAAGATAGTTGTTCCATTCTGAGTATAGTTTTCAGTTCGCTCTGTCTTTCAAACATAGGGTCACTAGAGCCTATTTAAAGCTTACACTTAAATATTCTGAATTCACCAATACTTCAGTATTTTTATTAGTTTTGTTTTACATAATTTATGGGCTTTTTCTTTATATATTTTTCCATACACAAAAAAAATCCCCTGGGTTTTTCTTATGCTTGGCAACCCTTAAAATGCTAGCTTTCCATTCTTATGAATATATTTATTTATGAAGTTGGAAAAAAACTAACTTGTGTCATTAGCAGACCTCCTAAAAATGGGGAGGCCCTCAAAGCCTACTTACTCCCTGTAAATAGTTTTAGTAAAATACCTTATACACAGGTGACAAAATGGCCATTTAATGGTTTGGTTTTGATCAACCATAAATACATTTCTAATACAATATATGTTTCGATTTGTATTTAGTTTGGATCACTTTAACAAGATTAAAAATAAAATTTTACAAAAACAGAATGGTCTAAAGTTGAAATTTGCCAAAGCAAATACCTTATTAGATAGTTTAATTTTTTAAATTATTATTATTAGTAGTACCACGTCTTACTACCCGTTCGGGTTATACGCACTTACGCTAATGTGTAATGGTAGGGTGATTGTGAGATGAAATGGAGGACCTACAGTTTAACGTGGAATCCGAACCACGGTGGAGGCCTGGCATTCCTCACATTCACAAGATGTCTTGTCAGAGGTTAAGGAAGGGTTTGGTAATCAGATAAATCTGTGTCGGGACTGAGGATTGAGCCCCGGCCGCCAGCACAGAAGTCTGACACCTTACCCCTAGACCGCCAGGTCACCTAAAAACAATTAATTAATAAATGTATGTTCATCTAGCTGTTCATGCCAAGGTAAATGTTATGCAGGTGTTTCTTTAAACAATTGGAGTCAATTTTGACAGCTCTAAGACGAACATGGTGATATTTTGTTAGTGTTTACCATCCAACACAGATTTATATGTTCTGTTTATATGGCAAGCTGACTTTGTTTGGAAAAGATATAATAAGAAAAACTTAAACACACTTCAATTCAAGGTGAGTAAGTTTTAATTTTCTTACCGTGATAAAAATGGGTCATTAGTGCCTAATACCTAACTTATAGTAAACTCGTATCTATGTGTGCGTTCACATCCTGTGAAAAATCAATTATGAACTCACAAGGGCTCAAACCTGCCGTTTAGGAGTCAGAGTCAGCGTATGAAGCATGCTTCAACGAGCTTGACCAAGGTCAAGGCCTGATGACATAAATCCTCAGAAACATGTTATTTTATTAAAATATTTTGGTTAAAAATCTGCATTAAGTGAGATTTAATGGCAAGAACTAAATATAACGGATCATTTTATTTGATTCGTGAATAATTTAAAAAAAAATTTTTAGCACCTCGTCTTACTACCTGTTTGGGTTATACTCATATGGTTTTTGGGATTAGACCCGCCTCGGTGGCGTAGTTGGCTAACGCGCTTGTCGTGTTGAAGCTCGACTGCCGAGGACGGGGAGATTGAGGTTAGAATCTCGATCGAGTGAACTGGGGGTGGTTTTTCCTAAATGGTTTCCCCACTCTCCCTCCACGCAAATGCGGGTTCACTTCCTCTAATTCAACCTTCCCAAGTCCTAATACATTAGAGTAATTAGTACTTAAAGCATATAACCCGAACGGGTAGTAAGACGTGGTGCTAAATATTATTATTTTGGGGTTAGGATAGTTATATTTAAGTGCACCCGCATTTTCTGCGTGGAGGGAGAGTAGAAAACCATTCTCAGTACACCTGACCAAAATTCTAACCTTAATCTCCCTGTCATCGGCAGTTTTGTCTACCACACGAATAGTGCGTTATATATACCACGCACCACCGAAGCGGGCGAATAAAATTTAATTTCATGTATTTTTTTTACTATATTCAGTGAGTTGGAAAGAGATTTTCCATGGAAATTGGACACACAGCCCCTGATGTAGAACACCGATTCTCTAATTCCTGATTTAGCAAAGCATTATATGGGATGACCGTGAGCCAAGAATGAACCTAAATAGGTCAACGGTTACAGCATTGGCGTGCTAAAACCATGGTCATATTATGGTTTATGCAGTTTTGCAATTTTCCTGAATACAGGAACCTACAGTAGCCCCATGGCTTCTTTGGTGCTGACTGACAACTCACAGCTTTAAAAAGTTACCAGGCCAAATTATATATCCCTACGCCGAACCATATGATCTGCAAAAACATGTGTTTAGCAGCTGTCACTTCTGACAGTAAAAATGTATGTATATACCTAAATGCTGACTGTCAGAAGTCAGCTGTGAGCTGACAGTCAGCACCAAAGAAGCCACGGGGCTACTGTAGTCAAGGATGAGGCAGGGGATGGTTTCGGGGAGTATGGATTCCCTCCACTGCCCCAAATTCAAATCACTATTACTAGTACCCCCACTAAATTTAACTAAAACAAGCCATTTCAAGTCATTAAATTAAAAATAAGCATATATGCTATTATTTAGTCATAAATGATAAATTATCATAATTATTGAGCATTAAAATACTTATGATTATTATGTTTTTTGCCATGTAAATGGTTGTCCGAGTCATTGTCTTCCAAGGAACAAAGTGGTGGGTTTAGTGGTCTATTTTCAAATTTTGTGATATCACTATTAACTTATAGGCCTACATCATGACTTGTCCGTTTAAGAAATATCTTTAGACAACGCCTTATACCAAGCAGCCTAAGATGCTGATTGGCAAGTTAGTAATTGGAAGAAATTTTAAAACAAATAAATCATTTTCACATTAAAATAAACAAAAAATATTACATTTGTCTTTTAGAAAAAGGGTGCCTTAGATTTCAGTGGATCTTTAAGCTCAGTGATAATGTAGTGAACATTTCTTGTTCAAATCTCATTTTGTAAGAGTACGGCAATTGTAAAATGATTTATAAATCAAAAAGTTTCTGGCAGAGAATAAACTTACTGAAGGACAAAAATGACAAACTGTGCAAACAATCCTTTATAATTATTTTATATTATTTAGTTTGAATTTTTAGGTATTGTTTGAATAACTAACATGCGTGACAATCTCACTGAACAAAAGGTACATTTTTAAATTGTTTGGTGCTGATGTTTTAAGATAATATGTCCCAATTTTAAAGTTATGAGTTTTTAAAAAAATATAAGAAATTGTCTAACAATATTATAATTTTTTATCAATAAATAAGTTCTCTGTCTTGTAACCTTCTGTGTCAATGCAAACATACAGTACATCATACTGTACAAACTCAATGGTAAGGTCAGTCAAGATATTTAAAAAAAAACTTTATTTACAGTCTATAGTGATCACATTTTACTATACTATTATTATCATCATCATCAATAATAATAATAATAATAATAATAATAATAATATTCGAAGGATGTTGACACTATCTATCAAAAGTATGAATTGACTGTATTTAAATATTAAAGTAGTTTTAATAACTTTTGTAACTGTCAAATAGGTACCTCCATTCCTAGCATGTTATTACAGTACAGTCAATGTTTAAGAGTAACTATCAAAGTAGCCCACCTACAAAGTGTAATAAAACTTTGTTTGATCATAAAAATTTTTGCTTATTAAAGCACTATGACTAGGTGTAAATATTAATCATAATCAGTTGTAAAAAAATAAACAAAAAAAACGTTGAAATAAAATTTAAACAAGTTGTCAATTTCTTGTAAAGTGTTTTTTGAAGGTGATATAACCCATTAAGTCATTCATTGTGAAAAGATAAGAAAATCAGTTAACAGATGGTAAAAGTGGTTACTTATGACATTAAAAGTTTTAGCTTTTTTTTTACTACCTACCTGTTTAGGTTATACACTTATGTACTAATTATGCTGATGGTTTTAGGGAAAAGTACCCACATTTGTATGGTTTGGAGAGTGGAAAAGAATTTTGGGAGAAAAAAACCCTCAATACAACTGACCAAGATTTGAACCTTGATCTCCCTGGATCAGCAGTCGAGTCTACTGCAAGAATAGCACTTTAAACCATGTATCCAACGAAGCTGGTCACCTTGTATTCTTTATACTGTATAATTTTATAGCTATTGTTGAGAATTAACTACTATAATAAGGATTTTATAACCTTTGGGTAGGACAGAATGTCAAGATTAGTTTTACTCAGCTCAAAAAACCCCATTCGGGTTACATAAAAAACACTTTTTTACTTAGCATACAAAGCAATTGTCTTTATGATTTTTAAAAATGGTTGGCCTATTTTCCTTTTAATAATCAAAATATGATTAGGCCTAGTTATTAAATAAATAAATATGTAACAGGTAGATTATAAATTTAACTATAAGCAAACTTAGCATAGGTATAGGTTGAACAAATGTTATTAAATACTTCCTTTGGAAGAATTTTGTTGATCATTATATATTGTTTGTTGGCCTACCTATTTCTTAAAAAAATATTGCTTTTATGTATTTAGTATTATTAAAACATTATTTTCCCTGTACGGTAACAGTCAAGTAAAGAAAGCAACAAATCAATTCTGCAATTGACTCGCCGGTAACTTGATGTATGGTCTCGTCCTTTCTCCTCCATTCCTCTTTCTGTTACTTCTTCACTAACATTCTTCTTTTGTTGAACTGGCTAGATTATTATACAGTATGTTACACAGCAAATGTGTGTACACTTTCTCTAAATATAACTTTCCTCACCCCTAAAACTATTAGCGTAATTAGTATGTAAGCATATAACCCGAACAGGTAGTAATATGTGGTACTAAAGAAAATATTAGGTGTCTTGAGAAAAATAGTCTTTTTTTTTTTATAAAATAATAATTAATCACCCTGAAACTTGTTTGGGAGATTTGGTTTGAAGAGTAATTATTTAAATTGAATAATGAAAAAAATAGAAAAATAGACTACCTTTCAAAGATACATGGCTAGTGATAAGTTATCGTTCTGGAGTATTGCAAGGAATGTGTGAAATTAACTGGGGGAATATGCATCTAACCCGAATAAACAGTAAGGAACGGAGATAAAAAAAAAATTGCTGGAATAAGAAGGTGAAATAAATAAATAAAAATTCTGTTATATTACAATAAATAAAATATTTTCTACCATCTATACACACAACGAAAAAAATTTCCAATGCTGACAAAATTAATATTGTCAAACAAATGTAGATTAGAACCGGTAGCTTAAAAAATTTAAATATAGTATTTTGGCGTGAGAAATTTATAATCTTGGAATTTTATGAGAAATATGTTGTTGAAGCAAGGAAGATTAGGTTTTGTTTGTCTGGGATATTTTATAATAATAATATTAAGTTAATGTTACCAAAACTATTGTGTATTCTAATAATTTTACTGTCATGTTGTGAACTTCTCTTAAATATTTATGTTCTAATTTTTATTTTCTCTGTGATTAAGGTATTTTAAATTTTTTTTTAATCATATACTAGACCTATAAAAAGATTTTAAAATATTAATTTTGCTATAGGAAATTTTTTTGTGGTGTAGGCTATAGTTGATAAACAATTAAATTAATCATAATATGGCATACACATATTAATAATCCCACCCTCTTTGTATAGCATTTCCTTAATTGCCTTGATATAAAGAAAAACACTAATACAAATGAAACAATACCAGCAAAATAGGAAATTTGAAACTAAACATTATCAGAAATGTTAATCTTTAATATAGCCCTTACCTAGCCTAAACTATATTAATTAAAGTGCACAAGTTGCTATGGTTATGTTTGCTAAGGCCTGACTTTCCCCTCTTTAATAAATGGCACCAGGACTCAATAGCACTACAGCCACACACATCCCCTCAAAGGTTTTGGAAAACTTGTGGCAATACCTACGAAGTGAAAAAATACTAGTTTTTATTGTGAAAGTAATGGTGTTTTAATTAGAGAAGTGATACCGATTTTGTGAAAAAGGAAAAAAAAAACTAAATTATAGAACAAAGCTACAATAATTTAAAAAAAATACTGGTGTATCATTTTTACTGGGACTGTTTAAAATAATTTCATCATCCAATGTAGATCTGTTGAATAGGGTTGTAAATATGTCCAGTTCCCAATAAAAGCAATAGATACCTTTAATTTGGAAACATAATCATAACCCTTAGAGCTCATAGATAAAACTACCCAACTCTACTAAGATCAGTGGTTTGGTTAAGGTCTGATTTATTATGATATATTATTTCCCACGAAAATGAGTAACAAATTTAGAGATGAAATAAAAATCTACAAGACAAATATTAATGTTAGTTATTATACAACAGAAAAAAATTACATCATCAACGCCGTATCATTGTGTGTCCTTGGTTAAATGTGAGCGCAGATTAAATTGTAACAAACCCTTTATTGTTGAAGAAGACCCACTTTCATTATCATCTTTTTCATTTGATGCATCGTGTGCTTCACTTCCATTTAGACCGTTTTCAATTGCATTATCAACACACGTACCAAGAGCCATAATCACGAACACCAAGATAAGGAAAATACAAACTGCACGTGTGTTCAAACACCCAACACTGAATGATTTCTATTGGCTACAAGAGCTGTTCACCTTGATACTACGTTAAGCAAATGTAATAAAAAATTAATGATAATGAAAACATTTACTGTCTTTCGGTTTAAATATATTTTCATTTATTTTTAATTTTAGCATTTTTACTTTATAATGGTCATTTTTATTTGTTTTTATTACTTCTGTACATTTTAAAACTTATATTAAACAATTTGCCGTCTGTTGAACGGATATTAGGTCAAATGGTGTCGTCTGCTCCAGAGACCAATTATTGTCTGCTATCTTCAAAGGCAGAGACAATACAATGGGTTAAAGAGAGCTTTTACGATTATAATGTGTTGCGTGAGACACAGCGTATTCTAGGAAAAATATACAAAACTAAGGTTAAAAAAATATATTCAGGGAAACTAGTGAACTAGATTTTTTGATTGATTGATTTATTTGAATTAAAATGTGCAGGGCTCATTACATTTATGGTACAAAAAATATTTCCAGAGAAAAATTCTAAGTATAACAGGAAGATACATATTAATATAATAGATGGAGGTTAATTGGTAGTGGAGGGGGATAATAATATTTGATGGAGTGGAGTATGAAACTAAGAAAAGAGAACAGTAATAGTGAGGGTATGATAATGTAAATGTATACTATGCTGATAAGGGGGTGGACTTTATATATATATATATATCATTATTATTAGCACTGCGTCTTACTACCCGTTCGGGTTCAGTTTAACGTGGAATCCGAACCACGGTGGAGGCCTGGCATTCCTCACATTCACAAGATGTCTTGTCAGAGGTGAAGGAAGGGTAGTTTGGTAATCAGATAAATCTTTGCCGGGACCGAGGATTGAACCCCGGCCGCCAGCATAGAGGTCTGACACCTTACCCCTAGACCATCAGGTCACCTATATATATATATATATATATCACATATTATTGGTGAAATTGGTAAATAAATGAGCTAAATATAAAATATAATTACTCGCAAAGAAAATAAACGCTAATTTGAGGAGCTTAGTATTTCTTATAAAAAATAAATTAAGGAATTTCGAAATTTTGATAAGCTTGTAATTAAGAGGTCAATACAAATTTTTATCAGTAAATTGGATAGAGTGACTAAATAAAAAGTGAACAAGCTTAATTTGTATTTAGATAAATTTAATATAAATATTATTTTGTTTCATATAATTTCATATAACGCATATAATAATGTTACATGAAACGCGAGGAAAAACAACGCTAGTTAAACAAAAAAATTCTGTCCAATCCCAGCGTCATTAAAAGGAGAATATAACCAGACCTAAAAACTATCATAAAAAACCTTAATCTTTAGACCTTCACTTGAGGCCTAGACCAGTGCTACTTCCACGAACGGTGTGCCACGGTATAGTGGTGTAGTGCGGTGGTGAGCTAGGTGTGCCGTGCGATCACAGTTCAGAGTTATACGTCGCTGTTCAATAGGGACACGAATGAGAATGGTACAAGTGGTAACCACGCTTCGTCCACGTTTCATACGTAATAATACTTTTAGTACATTTTACAAATTCAGATGATTTATAATAACATTATGTTTATGGTTTAACTACATTATTAATGGTTTGAACGAAATGTTTCCAAATGTTAAAGAAGTAGGAACACAAGTAATATCTTCATCTCTTCAATCTTTAATCATTTAATGTTAGCCTACTTGAGGAATGATAATAATATATACTTTTATAATTATGATATACAATTGTTGGCATGGTTGCGTAGTTCATTTCCTTCTGAGGTTTCAATTTAGTAATTACCACTCAAGCATCAAGAGGAATTATTTATTAAGGCCCTGTGAGTACATGGATTTCGAGCTTCAAACCGAGCTTTGAGTTAAAGTTCGGGATCGAGATTGAAAGTTTTGTAAGCTCGTCATTTTCTAGCTTCCTCTTGAAATAAGTACACTTTTTTTTAATGCACTGGTAAGTATCGATTATTTAATTTAGATGATATCGGCAGTTTCACTTATAAATCATTTGATAATTTATAAAATTGTTTTAAATATTTTCAAATTTCACATTAATAACGTTAGAACTCCAAAAATACTTTCGATGGGTAGACTAATTCAATCCATTTTAGGTATCCTTGACGGCAGTTGCATTGCCACGACAAGTCAATGAAAATAAAAATAAAAATAGCTAAGTAGGTCACTAAACACTTGAATAATAATTATTTTTACTATTTTTTACCTAGTCCCTTTTTTAATCATGATTTTAGATAAATTAAAAATGTAACATCGAGAATATTTATTGATTGTTTTCGAACTTGAGCTATTAAAACCTGTACTCATACGTTCAACTATAAAACTAATATTAGTTCATGTTTATTTATAGAACTCCATTGGTTAACATGTCTGAAATAAAAAATTATTAACATCGCAATAAATATTTACCAAACTTGATATTTACGACCACAGCGTTTTCGCAGTTACTTAGTATCTATGTTCTAGAAATGTATATGACCGAGACGATATCAGAGCTCACTTTGGTAACGCTTTCCTCGACCAGACTAAACAAAGAGAGTTTTCGTGAGTGATTTGATTACGTCTTGGTATCGATGGTTTACGACCAAGGTGGAGCCAGAGAATAATTTGGAGATGTTTTTCTTAATCAAAAATAGTGGTTGGGGTAGAGTTAATCTAACAGTTGACAAGCGACTAACTGAATTGTATTCATTCTGAATAGTCTCCATTCAAACTTTTCTCAAATAAACAAAAAAATGAAAAGTTATGATTTGTATCCCCTAGTCTTACCTGCATTATATCCACTAAATCCTGACTTGTATGCACTCCAAATGGTCTCCATTCAGAAAGCTTTCAAGAAATGGCTATAATAAACATCCTTAATTGTATCCACTTGCATTATATCCACTAAATCCTCAACTGTATCGACTCTGAATAATCTACGCTCAGATATTTTTCAAATAAAACAGGTTTAGTAAATATCCTGAACTGTATCGACAAGAATTATCTGCAATATATCCACTAAATCCTAATTTGTATCCACTCTGAATGGTCTCCATTAAGACATTTCTCAATTAGACAGACTTAAAAAAATCATGAAGTGTATCCACTAGAATTATCTGCATAATATCCACTAAATCCTGAGTTGTATCCACAAATAAGTCTTAAGTCTTAAGCTCTTTGGTGGAATGTGATGTTATATTTTTTCATCGTCTACTGTAATAGTATCCACTCCATTATTTGGTTTCCCAAATCTTACGAGTTTTAAGTAAATGTCTCCATCTTTAGACATAAAGGAGAAAATGTCTGTGCAGAGGACTTTTTCTTTCTTTTTTTAAAAATCAAACTATACTTTAAGTCAGATATTTCTAGCTCTGATGCGTTTGGGAAAGCCCTGTTTTAAATATCCAATTATTTCAAAAATTCCTTTCTTAGATCGCGTTAGAAGTTTGCATTTTTCAGCTTATGCTAAAAATATAAGTAGCATCTTAATAAGTTTTGTTCGCCAATCGTTGACAGGCTTACAATCTCTAAATATTTTTTCTTTCAGTGTGTTTGTTATTTTCCACATCCTCCAGAAGCCTTTAGATGACCTAGAAAGCTGAAACGTTGCACATTGATAATACCACGGGACAGTATCTAAATGAGCCAGATTTCCGATTAAAAAAATTAATAGAGTTAGGTTAATTCACTCTCACTTTTTACACTCTTATGTTATAACTGATTAAAATATGCTCTTTTTACAAACGAATCCCAAAATTATATGCGCCTATCAATTGAAGGCTAGGTGTGGTTAGGTTGATTAATACCATAATCAACTTGTCGTAAACAAGCCTAAAATCTAGTGATAATGATAATAATTAATATAGTGGTACACAATTATTTACACTAATCAGACTCCAAATTCACTGACATGGTGTGTTTATTTAACTTGATAAGTTTATAATATAAAAATTATCAATATGTTTCAAGCGAATAAAATTTGGTAAAGGCATGCTCCATAAGACCTACACTGCAAAATGATAGTGAAACGGAATATACTCATTTAGAAACACTAACAGTTTAAGAACCACGCTGATGCCATATGATCAACGAAATTTTAAAGCCAGGGGTTGTCCCGTATACTTCTAGCAGACGACAATATTGATGTAATTGAACTTCGCGTTTAGATCATTTTCAAATGGTGTTATCATGTCCCGTCAGCGGTAGCATGTAGAGATCCCCGTGCCTAGTACGTGAGAAAAGGAGTGATGTCAATTCACATTACCAAAATTTCACCAGAAGCATCAAAAGTGTCTCCTCTCCCTCTAGGCTGGATTAGATTAAAGCGAGTTTTTCACAAAAAATTTTTAACATAGGGACCTATTGGCAAATTAAATAAAAGCTGTAATTAGTACTTAGGCGTACAACCTCAATGGGTAGTAAGACGTAGTGCTAAAAAATGTCTAATACATTATTATTATTATTATTATTATTATTACTATGGTACTTTGGTGTCAATGTTCTTGGATACAGTACCTGTAATCTGAGGTAGGAAAACATTCAGGTTCACAGCTCCAATACCAGTAAAAGAAAATTAAAACTATTGATTTCAAACTTATTTATTAGGCCTCACTGGCAAGGAGCACAGTCATCATGTTTTTAAGCATACAATATTTATATAATAAACATGATGTTATGTTCTCTCTAACGATAACTGTCAGAGCAGCTTGTATTATATTGCGTCCCACTTGGCACGGAGTGTATCATGGCCTGCCACTACAGCCTGTGTAAAGTTTGTGTCTTGATATTGTGCAAGTACAAACACTAAAATAAATAATTCCCTTTTGTGGTCACATGGTCTAAAGGGTCAAATTCACAAAAAAAACAACAACTAGACTGTTGAAGATGGGGAGATCATGGTTTGAATCCCACTCAAGTCTACCGAGGGTGGTCTTTCGCAAATGGGTTTTCCCTCTCTCCTTGCAAATGTGGGTAAACCTTTAATCCACATGGCACACTTCCTCATCCCAGACACAGTGTAATCAGTACGTATGCATATAAACCTGACCAGATAGTATAGCACAGGGCTAAACAAATATAAATAAGAAACCGACAGGATTGTGTATACGATGGGCGATAAAGATGGTACAACTAATTGTGTGTGTACTTTGCTAAAAATATTGGTGTGTGTGGATTTTTACTAGTAAGCTTAAAATGTAAGAATTTAGAGTTGAATTTACGTAACAATACACCCACCTTAGCATAAATGGATTAAAAATATACTCTCCTGTGTAGAACGAAAATAATAGTTCCTTCTCCCTCATTGGGACATACATATAGCATCAAAATGAGCAGTGTTAACCTGCTAGTTCTCACCATTATCCACCACATTAGAGGTCTGTAAGGTCAAGATGATGGATAGGAAGTGTGTTAGATGAGAGAGGTCCGCATTTTGTATGTGTGTTTATACAAGAAGTCTGTTTCTAACGGAACATGGAATCAACTATAATCCCATTACCGATGTTTTGATTCGCCCACCACAATGATTTTAATACGGTTCCAACTGTAATAGTCCATGGATGTATAGGCAGTTAAGTCTAGACTCTCAGGTTGTGTAAGTCCAGATGGTGAAAGTCCATGTGGTGAAGCCTAGACTCTCAGATGTTGTAAGTCCGTGCGGTGAAGCCCAGACTCTCAGATGGTGTAAGTCCGTGTGGCAAAGCCCACACTTTCAGATGGTGTAAGTCCATACAGTGAAGCTCAGAATCTCAGATGGTATTCCAATGCAGTGAAGCGCAGCTTTGACGGAACTCTCCATGAGGATTTCTAACAGGCAGATCAACATATCCCTGGCACAAAAGTTTGACGAATATAAATGATATGTTCACATCCAAGCAATAAATGAGCAGTTTATTTTTGTAACAAACATTAATAGTCTCGTCTTTTAGAACTTTTCCCCCCTCATTAATAACTTTGCATTTATGTTTAAGGATTTGGCCAATCATAAAAAGGGCTCCTTTACCAATGGATAAACTTGATACATTACTTTGTGGTAACTAATCAAGATGATACCAAGCCCTCAAAAATCGAGTCAGGTAAATTCAACATTCAGATTATAAACCTACATGAAAATCGAGATAGTAGGCTAAATATGTTAGCAACCCTTTTATTATTTTAGTCACTATTAGTTTGAAAAGCAAATTTATGCTGTAGGCTTTTTTCACGGAAATCTGATAACAAGTTATTTAGCACACTGGCTTACTAACCGTACTAAGTTTTTACAATGCGGTCTCACAGAGCGGTCAAAGAAGTTTACGGCGTTCGTCACCCCTTGGCAACTATACGAGTTTAATCGTGTGCCGCTGGGCGCTAGTATCGGTGGCCAGGCCTTAAGCCGTGTTCTGGATCACATATTCTCAGACTTGAAATATAAGTTCGTCTTTAATTATCTTGATGATTTCTGTGTGTACAGTAATTCTCTTGATGAACATCTCGAGCACTTAGACATTGTACTTAGCCGATTGCGTGAGGCGGGACTGACTGTAAGCCCTGAAAAAGTCACGTGGGCCAAACATTCTAACAAGTATCTTGGATACATGATTTCCAATGGGAACATGCTGGTTGACCCCGAAAGGGCGAAGCACATTGTTGATTACCCGCAACCCAAAAACTTGAAGGATGTGATGCGTTTCATAGGCATGTGCCCTTACTACGCGCGGTTTATCCCACGTTTCTCTGAAATTGCCGCTCCCTTAAATTGCTTTTAAAAAAAAAGGTGTCGCGTTCGTCTGGGGAGAGGAACAATCCTGTGCTTTCAAAACACTTAAAAGCAAGTTAATCAGCCCCGTAGTTCTGCATATGCCAGACTTTACTCGTACCTTCCTTCTTCATGTCGACGCTTCCTCTGCCGCTTTGGGCACTGTTTTATCTCAAAGGCCGGATGAAGGTATTCATCCCGTAGCCTTTGCCAGCAAAACCCTGTCTCTTGCTGAGCAGAAATATAGCGAATTCGAGAAAGAATGCCTTGCTTGCATTTTCGGCGTTGAGAAGTTCTCTCACTATTTAGAACAGCGTGAATTAAAACTATACACTGACAACATGGCGTTGTCGTGGATGTGGCGGCACCCTAAGCAATTAGGAAGGATTGGTAGGTGGGTGCTACGCCTG
>CABEEJ010003154.1:0-23135 GCA_901482245.1 Timema douglasi
TTTTCGACCAAGTGAAATATAATAAGCAGGCTGAAATCAGAGATAATGATCTTAAATTTATGTTGTATTGTAAATTAATATTTAATTATTCCACACGAAATAATTATAATGAATATGTACGCTGGAACCTTGTTGATCCTAACTAATTGGGACCTAATTTTGTTTGGATTAGGGGAGATTGCGACTAAGCAGGAGCATTCAGAGATACAATATTTTCACGAATTTTAAATTACATTTGAATGAAATTATTCAAAATTTTCATTTATAAAACTTATGTATAGCACGTAATATGTACTGTAATTATTTTTAGTTACAGGAAAACACATTGTGTTGACTAAAACATGTAGATATTAGATATTTATTATCAGATATCAACTGTTTCTTACCATTTTCTTTTAACTTTGAACTCGTTGACCAATAAAAAATATATTTTATTCGACTTAATTCCCCTCTCCCCCAATCCTCCCCACCCCCACACACGCGTTTTCCGAAAGTGTGTTCGGATTATCCGGAATTTCGGACTACAAGGGTTTGGTTTGGCAAGGTTTTACTCCAATATAAGTAAATTTTATAAAGTTTGATTTATTTCTCTTAAAACCTTATAGTGAAAATATAAAGAGTACCCAGACGAGAATATAAATAAAAGTAAAAAATTAAATTACACAATTTTGTTATTAAAAAAAGGGCACAAAAATAATGTTCATACCCTGTCAAAAGCCCCGAAATTGTCCGCCACCTTAGCTCAGTCAGTAGCGTGTCTTTCTACTGATCTAAGTAAGAACCACGGGTTCAATTCCAGGCATGGCCGAAAAATGTGCAGTTGGTGAAATATGGGTTTACGGGCTGGGGACTGGATGTTGTGTCTGTTCTAGATTTAAGTTAGTTTATAAGTCGTGTGATGATATAATCAGTCAGAAAAAAAAAGTGCCTGTTAAACACCTCAAATAAATGCAAAAACAAAAAATTTCGACACTTCTTATCAATGGCTGCAATGTGTGCTTGATTAGATTACACCAAATTTGCGAAGGCAAGGTTTAAGGCGATTGGCCTGGAAATTCAGAGCCGTGGGAACAAACGCTCATCTTCAAGAATTTTTATTGTTTTGCAATTTTATTTTCTGAAACGGTTTGTTCAAGAATAGAAGTATGTTGATTAAGTTATACTTTTTATATACACACCTCCTATATGGTTTTAACAGTGGTTTAATATCGATAAAACTGACATTTTTAAATAGAAAACTTTTGGCTTCATAACAAAAAATAATAAAATGTAACAATTAATAAACATTGATACATTATCTTAGAAGGAGTGTTGAAAATATTAACATAAAAATTTCACTCATTCTCGAGAAAACTGATAATTCCAAATGTATATTTTTCCGCAAGACCTGTCTGGTAGCTAACGCCATCTACAGTTTCCGTTATCCATCTGTTCTTGTTGGCGCGTAAGGATACTTTGTACGGTTGTGAAGCCACGCCACGCCTTTCACCCTCCCGTCCGCCATCCCACAAAATAGGTTTTAGACTTGCACTAGACAGGGCCAAGGGCCTTAATGTTGGTTGGTCTTAATCTAAAATCATCTAGTTGACATATTTGTAGTTTATTCATTGCTTTCATAAGTTGTTACACAGCTTTGAAACACCATTTCCACTAAATACATTATTGTTGTATAATACCCGCGAAAACACAAACCCCCAGCTACAATCTACTTTTTACTTTCTATCGACACCTCGGAGAGAAATTATTGTGATTTAAATTATTATTATTATTATTAGCACCGCGTCTTACTACCCGTTCGGGCTATACGCACTTACGCTAATGTGTAATGGTAGGGTGATTGTGAGATGAAATGGAGGACCTACAGTTTAACGTGGAATCCGAACCACGGTGGAGACCTGGCATTCCCCACATTAACAAGNTCTTGTCAGAGGTGAAGGAGTGTGATTAAAAAAAAAAACTATTTGAGATTTTGGTAAATATCAACGTTTCACGACCTCCCGAAACAATTTTATAGATTGGGCTAAAACTTGCTCTCTGGGGATCAGGAGGTTCATAAGGTCCCCGAAGGGTTTTTGGAATTTGATATCTAATCCTAAGATTAAGGGTAGTTTACTGAGGGACAAAAGGAGAAAAAAAAATCTATTTTATAAAAATTCGCTCTAACAATTTTGATTACATTTTATATGTAGACATTATTTATTGTTTTAAACAAGATACCCGCCTCGGTGGCGTAGTTGGCTAACGCGCTAGTCGTGTTGAAGCTCGACTGCCGAGGACGGGGAGATCGAGGTTCGAATCTTGGTCGGGTGAACTGGGGGTGGTTTTTCCTAAATGGTTTTCCACTCATCCCTCCACGTAAATGCGGGTTCACTTCCTCTAATTCAACCTTCCCAATTCTTAATCCATTAGCGTAATTTGTACCTAAAGCGTATAACCCGAACGGGTAATAAGACACGGTGCTAGATAATAATAATAATTTAAACAAGATGGCAATTCTCATTTTCTCACGAAAAAGACTTTGAAGGTTCTTTACATGAGGGAAATTTTCCAATTTTCCGCAACCCTTTGAGATATTAAATAACTTATCGCCAGGCCTCCACCGTGGTTCGGATTCCACGTTAAACTGTAGGTCCTCCATTTCATCTCACAATCACCCTAACATTACACATTAGACGTAAGTGCGTATAACCCGAACGGGTAGTAAGACGCGGTGCAAATAATAATAAATAACTTATCATTGTAAAGTTGTAGTACTATTAATTAAAGATACAAATATTTTATTTGAAATTTATTTTTTTAAACCAATAGTTTCTGAGCTTTAAGTATATATATATATATCTACACATACACACACACACGTTTTAATTCAGGTCTTTGAAAATTAATTTGATTCTTATTCTCTTTGGTGAACAAAAATGTTTCTCTTTTCTCAATTTTTCTGTTACAGTGTTCCTAGTTCCTAATGACATAGAGTAAGTAAGTAACAATGTATATTATTTCATTCATTATCTTTGGTGTAGTGTTTCTACAACAATGTATAGACATATTATTTTGTTCCACAAATCTTACGAGTTTTTAGTTAATGTCTATTTTAGGATAAATGTGAAAGAAGGTCTGTGCGGTGCACCGTACCATTAATTTTTTTAGTACTGCGTCTTACTACCCATTCAGGTTATACGCTTTTTTTTTACCAATCACACTCATTGTTTTAGGGCTTAAGAAGCTTATATTTAGAGGAATTGTACCCATATTGGTGTGTAAGGAGAGTGGAAAACCACCCTCAGAACACCCGACCGAGATTCGAACCTCAATCTCTCCATCATCAGCATTATAGTCTACTGCGAGGGTCGCGTGTTAGACCATGCAGGCACCGAAGCGAATCACAATCTATTGTCCAGTTTTGGAAAACACCGCGGTACATGATGCGTATTGTTACAGATTGTTAGTTTTGGAAGTCATATGCAGACCCCGTATCCACCACTTTTTTTTTTTTACTCTCCCAGTCCTACTACCCATCCAGGTAATTAACATGTTTGGACTTAAGGAATAGGTATACGAAAGGTAAAGTCTAAATTAAATGTACCAATATTTTTATTTTTTGATAATAGTAAGTTAGTATGATGAACAAATTAATGGAAGGAGAGCGGGAAAACATTTAGGAATAAAACCTTCCTAAATTGACTCAACCGAGGTTCAAACCCCGACCTAACCATCTTCAGCAGGCCAATCAAATAAAAGAGTGACGCCTCAGGAACACTGATTTAATTAAAATAAATCTAAAAAGTTATAAAGTACCTAAGAGGCCACAAGCCGGCCAACATTATAAGAACCCGCCTCGATGGTGGAGTTAGCTTATGCACTAGTTTTGTGTAGAGAGAGACTGCTGAGGATGGGGAGATCGAGGTTCTAATCTTGTTCGGGTGAACAGTTTTTTTCCCCTAAATGGTTTCCCTCCACACAAATGAGGTTTCACTTCTTCTATATCCAACCGTCCCAATTCCTAACCCATTAGCGTAATCAGTACTTAAGCATTTTACCCGAATGGGTAGTAATGCACGGTGCTAATTATTATTATTCAGACTTCATCATTATCATCATTGACTGTTTCAAGCTTGTGATCGGGTCAGTTTGGTATAAAATACTCCATCTTCCTCTAGCTTTCCACTCTTCTTCCTCCTTAAATTACTTCTACTCTTCTCCTCTGACTTGCACACTTTCTGTTATCTGCTCCTTCCATCTCTTTCTTGGCCTCCCTTGCGGTCTTTTTCCTAAATACTTCATTTCCATCATTCCCTTTGGCATCCTCTCTTTTTCTGTCCTAATTACATATCCATACCATCTCAGTCTTGTTACCTCTACTCTCTACTATCTCATGTACTCCCTTCGGACTATATTAATGATAAGAACATGACATAATTATTAACTTGATGCACTTATAATTTTTAGAATGAAGGGAGTGAGGTATAATGTTCACATAACAACTAGTTATTATCAGACTAATCTTAAGATAAATTGATCTTCTAAAAAACACCATTGAAAGCATTGTGTGTATGGTAAATAAGAACAGGTAAAGTATCATAAGGTAAACAAACAGCCTGGGAGAGGGAATTATTCGTTACCAAGCTGTTTTAGTGAAGGGAAGAAGCGCTCAAGTGACATGAGTCAAGGTAAGTGTATTTCATGATTGTATGAGCTGAGACACACCCTGCAAACAAAAAAAGTTCACTCTAAATCCAAAAAAGTACCTGACACTGTTAGAAAGTGGCCAGGCCATGAAAATTCTACATCGAATCTAAAAAAAAAAGAGTTAGGATAGTGTGTTTTGAAGCCTGTTTTAAATTTTTTGAAAAGTAATCATATTAAAAATAAGCGACATTAAGAAACGCTGCATATGCTGGTCAAAATAAAAATAGCCTTAAGAGCATGCATCACATACCAATCAACTCTGTGATAGTCGGCTAGAAATAGTAAATCTACACCAACACTATTGCACGTGGATAATTTCTTAGTAAACATCAATGGAGATAAAGAGTTAAAACAAGTTCCTATTACTGAACATAGCTGAAATATTAAATGATATTTGGATAAAAACTACATTGAAAAGGCCGTTTTTGATCATCTTAGAATGTCTTCACAGATAAGCACTGTTCACAAATCTTCATTTTGTCATAACAGGGGCATACTGTCGTTATTAACAAGAAACTTTGTCGCTTTGTCCCCCATCAGCACTGCAGAACATGTCGAATGTACTGCACACATTTTTGGCATATTGTAGGTGTTTTCTTTTCCCTTTTACTTCCATACCTCACGTTGTAGCAATTGTGCTCCAAGTTAAATAAAATGGGCAAGACAACAACTAATACACTTACCCAATCTCACCGCCCAGGCGACTCACCACTAATAACAACACGTCTGCCCGCATTAACAGCCCACGAACAAATGCTAGCACCGAGACAAGAATCGAACCTCACCCGCTAGAGACCGCCACCTTGTTCAATGCCGCCCAAAGACAATGACAACAATAGAAGAGGCCAGTAAAAACGAGGCGCTTCTAGAAGAAAATAGACTTTTCCAGTGTCGCGCACATACCCCCTTCCTTTGTGTTAAACTCTGTGATCCCCTCTCTCCTGTTCTATGAGTTTGTGCACCATATAAAAGACCGCCCATTGAAGATAGACGGCACTCTTGGACTAAGCGTGGAAATAGTAAGATGAAGCAGAGGCTTCAAGGACATATATAAGATGTAAGGAGAAATTCACTTTCGGAGTAATAATATCTTGTAACTTTTCAAAATTCTCTTTTGGCCGTTCTTTTTTTTAATATAAACTATTGAAGTCTAGTATGATTCTTCGTTCTTGTCAGAACATTAGTAAGAACATTCAAAATTTAATAATGTTATGCGTTGTACTTAATATTTATAAATATGAAATTAACTTTAAACTATTTAACTAGTGAGTTGTGTTTCACGGTTAATTTAGTAAATCTTTACTTGGGAGAGTTCGTTAATGACTTTATGTCAGAACATTCAAAATTTAGTTCTGTTATGCGTTGTACTTAACATTTATAAATATGAAATTAACTTTAAACTATGTAACTTATGAGTCGTGTTTCACGGTTAATTTAGTAAATATTTACTTGGGAGAGTTCGTTAATGACTTTATGTCAGAACATTCAAAATTTAGTATTGTTATGCGTTGTACTTAATATTTATAAATATGAAATTAACTTTAAACTATGTAACTTGAGTTGTGTTTCACGGGTAATTTAGTAAATATTTACTTGGGAGAGTTCGTTAATGACTTTATGTCAGAACATTCAAAATTTAGTAATGTTATGCATTGTACTTAATATTTATAAATATGAAATTAACTTTAAACTATTTAACTTGCAAGTGTGGTTCACAATTAATTTAGTAAGGATTTATTTTAGGAGAATTGATTAATGATGTTATATCATATGATTTAAAATTGGTAATGTTATGTGGTAGGCTTGGTATTTATATAATGGAAGTAATTTCAAATTATTTAACTTGTAGAGTACGTTCCATATTTTAGTCGGTAATGTTTTATTGGGGAGAAATTATTTATAATATTATATATAGTAATATTCAAGGTTAGTAATGTGATGCATTATGTTGTGTATTCAAAGACATTGAATATATTTTTGTTTTGCGTAATATCTCTTTGGTATTTAAATGAATACATTTAAACTTGTATTAAATAATTTTCCTTTTGGGAAATATCAATGTTATAGTTGCGCATATCCTAGGTTATTGCTGTTATTGTATCTATACGAAGCAAATTTAAACTTCATCTGTATATATAGTTTATTAAAATTTGGCATATATTTAATAAACTTTATATTTATGACTTGCAATCTTTTTAATATTATCTTTAAGCCTACGTTACCCCTAGGTGTAGAAAAATATCCAGGCACCCTTTTTTAGCTTTAAACTTTATCATGTCTATATAATATATATATCTTTGAAGGAGGACTGTAGTTTTTTCCACATCTAGGATTGAATTGCGTGCTCTGGGGACATATTATGTACCCAGCATTGACAAAACAATAATTCATGCTACGCACTCCTATTTCTTTATTTTTTCCCTTTTTTTATAACATTAGAGTATATTTTTCTTTTATGTATTTGAACCCCTCTAATTTTAGGGTTTGGGTTACAACGTGAGCCGAGGTGGGCCTGCTATAATGAATGCTCTTAATGGCAAACTTTCAGAATAATGTTTTTAAAGGATTAGAACGACAGGCTACAGTAGCCATTAGGATTTTGGCAGGAAGAAGCTTTTAGAAAATAAAAACACATGACTTGCGGCGAATAAATACGTGAGAGTAGATCTAGTAACTTTTTCTAGCTGTCAAATAATGCCTCACCTATAAAAATTTATACAGTATCTTGAACAGGTAGTACATATAATACTGAGTCACCTGTTCAAGCCCACACTGGCACGTAGACTAATCGTCATACTCGCTTAATATAGGTTGACGGAGTTGGGATTGAATCCTGGTTGCGTTTATTGAGGGTAGTTTTTCCTGAATAGTTTACCCACTCCACCTCCACACAAATGTGGGAACATTTCCATTAAATTTTACCTTATTCATCCCAACCTCAATAGTGTAATGAAATGTGGATAGCCCGGGAAAATAGAAAGGCACGGTGTTAAAAAAAAATAGAGAAGAAAATGCACCAGAATTTGTCTGGAGAGTATAATGTGTATAATGGCCCCACCTCACTACACTAGTGACTATATTCAGCTCTCAAAGGTTTTAGGCCAATTTCACCCTTTTGTTTTATAAGAGTTGATAACCAGCCCCATCTAGTGGTCAATGAACCTGTCTACGAGTCTAAGGGTCCTGGGTTCAACTCCTGGCTGGGTACCTTAGGTATTTTCCCCAAAAGGGGAATCATCCCAATGGTCATCGGGGAAGGGTTAGTTAGGCTTAAGTTAGGTTTAAGTGTTTCCACAGTTTCAACACCCTCATACTTTGTATCACCCTCACCCTCACTATTGCCCTCATACTCACCATCACCTTTATACTCACTATCACCATCATACTCCCCAATCGCCCTCATACTTTGTATCACCCTCACCCTCACTATTGCCCTCATACTCACCATCACCATCATACTCCCCATCGCCCTCATACTTTGTATCACCCTCACCCACACTATTGCCCTCATACTCACCATCACCTTCATACTCACTATCACCCTCATACTCACCATCACCTTCATACTCACTATCACCATCATACTCACCATCGCCCTCATACTCACTATCACCATCATACTCACCATCGCCCTCATACTCACTATCACCTTCACCTCATCTCATCGGGACATGGAAAGAGCCTCCACGGAAAGGATGTACAATTAGTACATTCGAGCATCCCTTGGGCAGCGGCGCTTTAGTACTGGATAATCTTTCCGGAAACTGAGTTACGCATAATGTAGCCCAGAAGCGCAATATTAATATAGGTCGGAGTTGATACCACTCATAATTTTTAAAATCTCCCACAACTTTCCCTTAACGGCTGAGGGAGGAAAGGATGGGATTTGACAGGAGAGGGGATCAGATGGATGGATGATTGGGATTTATTGAGAGATGGGATAAGATAAATGAATATATAGATGGAGGGAAGAATGAACAGAGGTGGGAAGGGGGGGATAGATGAACTGACAGATGATTTCCCAACTTTTCTCTTAATATGCGAGTTTATAACAGGTGTCCCAACTTTCGGAAAACTTTTTCCCTAAGTAGGAATCCCAAATAACACGTTTTTCAAAATGTTTAGAACTATCTTATTTTACAAAAGAAATAAATACATGTATATTTTATATCTGAAGACAACATTTTACAAACACTAATTGACTAGTTTTACATATTTTAGAATTTCTATTTCAATACTTTCTCTTGCACAACTCCTCTGAGGGCACTGATTTTAGTCTTGATCCAAAGTAGTGGTCCACTTTGTGATTCGTTGTCTTTTAATCTCAACCTATAAAAACATAAATATATCAAATGAATTACAATAAAAACAAACTTGAATTTTTAAGATTCAGGGAGTGCATGAACGTTGAGAGGTCTAGAAACCCCACCTTATTTAATAAGTTATTTGTTATTTAAAAATATGTTTCATACCAGAATAAAGGCTAGTGCAGGGTTGCCACTATTTTATTATTTTGAAATTTTCTGTGTTTTTCAGGTTTTACAGAAGGAGATTATATTTTTTCCAGGCAACTTCGATTAAAGTAAAGAGTTACAAAATTTCATTTTTCCTCAACCTGACTAAATGCGAAGTCATGTAGCTCAAGTTTAAAACAGGATAATTGAAGATTAATGGACATGTTCTGTGTCTTTACAACCCTTGTTTAAGAGGTAATAACACATGTTTGGATCAGCATGCTTAATTCTTCAGTTCAGTTTTTCATCCAGCCAAAGACCTAATACTTAAAGTTTTCAATTAACTCTCCAAAATTAACAAATATTCCAGTGTTTTTTTGTTAGATTTTATATTTAAAGTCCTTGTATTTTGCCGGCTTGTCCAGTTTTCCAGTTGCCTGGGAACCCTGGGCTTAAGGTATCAACATATTCCTATGGGATTATATATGTATTTAAAAGAAGGTACATTAAAAGAGGATATAAAACATATAGAACGGAACAAACACAATATGGCTTTTACAATGAAAAGAACACAATTCATACTTTACATTGCTGCCACTGGACAAAGAGGTAATGGCTTCTCTTAAAGAATATTTATCGTTACTGCTCAATACCCTGACCTAGGTCTCATTCTATCGGAACTCATGAAGAGAGAGTGTGAAATGCGCAACTCAATTTCGGGAGAGTGAAACTTGAGGGATTGGGCGGTAAAGATCGATTTTCTTGGAGAAGCAAGCATTACCTTTTTGTCCTGTGACAGCAGTGTAAAGTGTGAACTGTGTTCTTCTTTTATATGCAAAATCTATAATGTCGTTCCCTTTTATGTTTTCCATCCACCATTCCCCTACCGTCTTCCAAATACATTTATAAAATACCTAAAAAAAAGCAAAAAGAGGTTTTGCTTGGAGATATATTTCCCAATAGAATTAAAAACTGGACCTTCTGAAGTTTTTATTTTATATAAATATATTGGAAAGGTGATTTTAATTACATGGTCTTAGTCTGGAGATAAAAGCAAATGACTAAAAACAAGGATATAGCCTTTTTCGAAAAAATTAAGCCACAAAAGACATTATAAATACCTCAATGTGATAATCTTTTCCTTCAAGCATGCGGCACCTTTAATAATGAGGAGAAGCAATGATCGGCAGTCAAAAGCCTAATGTTTTAAGTAACCAGCATTTATATAATATTTTTTATAACCTTTTTGTTGTGATGTTATGGAGTGGTCCGAAAGCCAACGCGACAACTGTACATGCCAAACAGATGACATTGTATGGCATGCTGAAGTCCGGCGTTGGTAGGGTGATTATTAGAGTTTCTGTCCTCAACTGTACCAAGTAGCCTTCTCTGGTTGCGTTGAAACTGAAACATTTTTTTTTTTTTTTAAAAGTAACAGGATTTAATTCAGATACACTATTTATTATCATCAAATGACGACCCAGTCTAGGGCAGGATAGAGAAGGCACGACTAAGGTGGTATGAACATGTGAGAAGAATGGAGAGGGATAGGATGATGGATAGGGAAGTGGGGGTAGGAGGAAGACCAAGGGACAGATGACTGAAGGGAGTAAGGAGGGGAGTAAGGAGGGGAGAGGAGTGGTCTGGGCCAAGGTGGAGGAAGAGAGGTGGTGGAAGGAAAGGTGGTGGTGGAAAGGCTTATGTTCCAGCCCAGTGGCTGGAAGCTGTTCATGGTTAGGATGATGATGATGATAATTATCAAATAGATATTTATAAAAAGAAACATGGGTATGAAGATGTCAGACATACAAGTACCTATGACTTTTTTTTTAGAAACATTACTAACGAGTTAAGGAGTGTGAAAGGTTGTTCCATTTAGCATTCACGTCGAAGATAATGATTGAAAACTATCACACAAATTAGGCATGGAACAGAATAGGCCTTGTGAGGATAAATGAGGAACTACTCGAATAAATAAGTAGTAGCTCCAACCTATAAAATTGAGAATAACGACTCTAAGGAAGAAATGAGGAAAAGATAGGAGAAGCAGATAATAGGCAAGTATGCGTGTGAGGGGGGAAGAGAAGCCTCTCATAACGCTCATCAGCACCTTGAAGTGATGGTGCTACCATCTTGTGGTAGCCCAGTGTAGTTCTTTCCGACCGGCAGAAGAGCCGTGATGATCGCCGACCCTATGTAGAAACCATGGTTAGCGTCGGGAGGGTACTCCTGCCATTTGAGGAATACATAGTCGAAATCGATGGATATCTCCGTCACTGAACGGCCAGGCAGTTTCAAAGCCACCTCCAAGTAATATGGCCGTGTGCGTTCTTTGCCGGGTATGTATCGCTTCATCACTGGAAATACAATAATGTTACCGATTACAGTGGTCATTGTTGTGATCACACATTCATTCATACACTAATTGTTTTATTCTCTTTAGTAGTAGGTCAGTGTAACCAACCTCAGTCGGTAGCATGTCTCTCTACTGAGCTAAGGGTCCCGAATTTGATTCTTGGCCTGGCAGAAAAATTTATCATTGGCGAAATGTGGGTTTTGCCCTTTCACAGTGATGAATTAACGGGCGGGAGACTGGATTTTGTGCCTGTCCTAGTCTTAATTTAGATTATAAGGTACGAAGCTACGACAGGCCCTGCAGCCGGTAGTGTAAAGTATATGGCTTGAATAAAAAACTGGCCAAAGGCTGGAAACAGTAATGGATGTAAAGTAGACCTCTTATAATATCTAGACTAATATTAGCATAAGTAGTTCTCAAATTGAAATACAATATCAACTTTGTGTATTGGATCCTTCCCACATTTTTCCTTTGTCCCTAGGTGAGCTTTCTAATTAAATTTAGACTTATTAGTTTATTTATTTTTATCAATTTGCATTATTATATAATTTGCTTTGATTATAAATATTGTTCCAAGTCAAAAAAACTTGCTTCCCAAATTTCTACTGAAATTACATTATTTTACAGTGAAAGTAATTCAAGTAACTCTTTTTATCTGTCAGATATTCTTCTTCCTACTGTGTTGCTACCATATTTGGATATATTCATACAAACTAAGTCTATTTTCGTCCACACACCTGGATTGAAATTAATGCTACCCAACTTACCAGGTTTGATTTCCTTCCCGTTGGCGACAATCTTAAGAGTATGAAAGTACACCGGTAAAAACCACGGTATATTTTCGAGATAAACAATGTCTAGAGACTTCCAATGGTTGTTATGAATTTTGGTAACGATCCCACCCCGCTCCTGTCCATATCCTGTAGAAATAACACAAATATTAGGGTAATTCAAAATAATAATTACTTTGGTTACATTCAAAAATTACTAGAAGTGTGCGCGCATTAAAAAAATTTGGGTTGAATTTTATTAGCTGCTTGAACTAGCCTTGAAGATTTATACAAAACTAAATTAATAAAATAATTGAGTACTTGAAATTTTTCATCTTTAACTAAATAACTTAACAAGAGGGATGAGAATAGCCCCCATAAAATCGAATCAGAAATAAAGTTAAAAGTAAAAATAGAGAAGCACATACCCACAATATAACGGTTGGCAAAAATAACAGGCGGTGAGTTGATGTTGAACACCTGGGGAATTTGAGTGTGAACAACTGCAACGTTAAACATGCTGGAAATCTTTAGAGACTTTACATCGTAAACTGCCAGTATAGTCTCGTAACCTCCTCGTATGCTTGTGGTTACGGCTGGCGCTGGTGGTACAAGTTGGAAAGGAGTTTCTGTCTGAAATATAAATTAAATATTCAATTATTAAACTTTCCACAAAATAGACAAAGTAGTACCAACACTAAGAATAACTTTAATGCTTGTCAAAGAGAAGTACTTTACAAAATTGAAGGGGTGGAAGTTAACCAACTGGTCACCGATAACCAAAACTCTAGAACTTATATCAGAGCTCGGCAATCTTTTTGGGTCATGATCGACTTACAGGTTTATCGAAGGCCCCACAATCCCTAATTTTTTCTCCACTAGCCTATATTTTAAATTATTTTTTGTTTTGTCTATACAATTTTATATTTATTACTTAAATTTAATCTTCCCTCAAATATTATTTAAAAGTACTTAATTCGTTTGCCAACGCAAAAGATCGACTTGCAGCGAGATTAACCAGATGCCGACCCCTGACCTATAACAATGATGTCCAACCAAGTGGGGTTAAAATGTGATCCAAGCGAGGTTACGATACTAGTGAAGGTAATATCTTTCTTATATGTCTAATCATTTAAGTGCCTGTAATATTATAATGAAATTGATTAAGTTAAAATGGTAGAAAATGTTTACGTTAATGTTTAAGTTACTTTTGGTTATTTAATTAGTATTATCGCTCGTTCAAGAAATGTGACATTTTAATCAGAACTGTTTTTCTTGAAAGGAGATTAACAAGATAACTTTATGTCAGTTAATCAATTGAATGGGTTGTTGGAAGTACCACTTCATGTAATACGTCCTATATGGTTTATGCATGATGATGCTTTGCCACGCTTTTTTGCCAAATAGCTAGATAGTTCTTGAATGAGCGATTGATTTACTAACAAATGTATAAATTGTGAAGGAAATATTATTTGGTCTGCTTGCTCCAAGGAAATAAATCGTGTGGATTTTTATTTCTGGGGCTATCTGAAAGTGAATGATTATACAACATCCACAGATATCATTAAAATGCACCCCCAACGTTTTGAACAAGACTACCGGCAAGCTTGAGAAACTTACAGAACTTTTGAACAGACGATAAGAGCTATGGTACTAAGGTGCAAGGTAGTCATTATGAGCACTTTGTATTTTATGTCCCAAGAACACCCTTTAAATGGGCCCTGCATGTTAAGGTACACCTTGTATAAAATATAATTTTTTTACTTAATATAAAACAATACAAAAAATTCAATATCAAAATTTTGCACTTCCATAGAAAATAGGATCTACTGTAAATACATGACTAAGCCTGTGCAAGCCTTTGAAATTTCAAATCCGAATCTTATTGAATTTGATTCAAAATTTTAATATTGGAAGATTAAAATTAGATTCTAAATTTGGAATCCAAAGAATTTTAAATTCAAATTCGATGAGCTTAGCTAAAAATTCTAATTGATAATTTATTCATACTTAGCAAATTAATACTATCAGACCAGAAACCAGTTACGTGGTATAGTGGATATATAAATTAATTTGAACTACAGCTCGTAAAGGAATGATGTGTGGGACAGTTGTGTATTAAAGTAAATATCTTGTATTTAAAAAAAGTAGGTTGGCCCACTTTTCATTGGATATCAACAGATTTTTAAACTATTATTAAAAAAGTAGTGTGAACTTTATTTGATTTTTCACATTTTGAGATGTATTTATTACATTTTTTTAAATTTTTGTTTCAAACATGTTTATTTTTATGTCTTAAATGTTTATCAATGTTCATTAAAATATTTTATCAATAGATTGTATTCGGTAACATAAAATATTCAAATATTTAATACAGATTTGATTTGAAACATTAACATAACAAGGCTAAAATAAATGGTTCAATTTGGATCTGAACCTATTTTTGAAATAAAATATTCGATCCCAATTATTTTAAAGAATGTAATTCCATATAAAGCTCAATTCAAACTTTGCACGAGATTCGATTCGTATCCGAACGAGACATTTTTTTTGGGTATGAAATTCGATTCAGATTTTATTCGACTAAGTTATCCAAAATTTGGATTTGATTCAAAACTGAAAATTCTTGATTCGCACAGGCTTAATGTTAATAAAGTATGAAACAAACCTTGTTGCTGGTGATATCAATATAAATGTTGCTCATGGTCGCCAGAGGACAAGCCCCTCCTAGTCCCATTCCAAAAAGTTTCCTCAACGACCAGTCCTGACTTCCTGCCCCGACTATTACAATATCATAAACCAGGGACACAGTTTGACGTAACTCGACAGCCATCTTTGAGCAACTGGTGTCCTAGGGAAAAGATAACATTCTAATTGGTTTCTGAGGCATTTACAGACTCAAATGAAATTAAACATTGAAAGGAGGATTGAAGGGTAAGGAAGGTTTACACACATACCAGAAAATTTTATTCTTCAAAGTTCACAATTAAAACACAACAAAACACAGAATTATGAAGTTTTCAGGGTACATTAATCCCCTTATTCAGTAGAAGAGAGTATTATTATTATTAAAACTGAGTCTTACTAACCCGTTCGGGTTATACACACTTACACTAATGTGTAATGGTAGGGTGATTGTGAGACAAAATGAAGGACCTACAGTTTAACGTGGAATCCGAACCACGGTGGAGGCCTGGCATTCCTCACACATTCACAAGTTGTGATTAATACACATCTTGTCAGAGGTGAAGGAAAGGTTTGGCAATCAGATAAATCTGTTCCGGGTCTGAGGATTGAACCCCCAACCCCTAGCACCAAAGTCTGACACCTTACCCCTAGAAGAGAGTAAAACACAGAATGGACTAAGGCAGCATGGCTAGTTTATCTAAGTGACAATGACCTACCTCTAACAGGAAACAGAATCTAAGTGACCATCTAGCCATAAATCAGTCCTTGTTTTACTCTCTTCTGCTGACGAAGGAAACTGAAGCACCCGGAAATTTACATAATCAGGTGTGTTGATTGTAAGCTTTGAAGACTACAGTTTTTTGGTAAGTATGTAGACCTTGCCCTTTTATTCTCCTTTCAATGTTTTATTTAATATGGCCATTTTTTCTTTGTAGACTAAACTAAAGAAAAATTAAGTGTTTTGTGTAAGTAAGAGCAGTAAGGCACTAATCTTAAGATCAGGGATATATTATATGTTTTCGGGACCTTGATATATATCATATAATAAGGTCTCCAAAACATTTGAGTTAAAATCTCGGTCGACGTTAAGTGTAGTCTTTTTTGTTAAGTACCGCGTCTTACTAGCCGTTCAAGTTACACACTAAATAACAAATTACGCTGATGCGTTAGGGACGAGGAAAGCTAAATTTAAAGAAAGTGTATGCGCATTTGCTTGGAAGGAGAGTGTAAAACCACTAAGTGAAAACAACCCTCAGTACACTCAACTGGGATCGAACCCTAACCTGTACATCGTCAACAGTCTAGTCTAATATGAATGTGACGACTTAGACAATGCGGCCACTGAAACGGATGTCAAATGTGGTTATTAGGCAGAATGCAAGTGGTTTGGTGTCCACTGTTATCTAATAATTTATGTGTGGATGTGGTATCAAAAGAAAAGTGTCACTATTGAACTCATTAAAAGTATCAGAAGAAATATATCAAAATCGCATTAGTATCGAAAGAAAAATATTAATCTAGAAGTAATAATTTCAACTTTTGCACCATAATAAAATGTATTTTCATATTTATTCAAACACTGTAAATTATTGTGATTTAACCATATTATAGAATACTTAGGTCTATCGCGCCTATGTTAAGTGTTGGAACTATGAATTATGATAAGCTAAAATAAAGGAGATTGAATGTTAGTGTTGCTTCTTGCTTGTCATAGAGAATGAGTGAGAGTTGAGAAAAAGTGTCATTTGTTCTTCCTCTACAGTCCACCCTAGTAAACATTTAATAACAACATGAGCAAAGATAATAAAAGTTGTTTCTTTTGATACCGATCCGATATTGGAGTGTGAGTACTAATATCAGTAAGAGTATCAGAAAAAAAGTATTGAATAAAAAAAATACTTGTATCGAAAGGAAAATATTGATATTAGTAAGGTATCGATGCTTTTTTCACATCCTTTGCTAAGAAACTAAAAAAAAAGTGTTGGGTAAGATGGCTACACTTACACACAATCTTATATTTTCGTATAAATATAAAGCACTAGAAAACATCTATGCAATAAATCACATTACTATGAAATACACACATTCAAGATTGTGTGAAAAGATCACTAAGATCATTAACTCGATAATAATATATATAAGAATGTGATAGTTCAAGATCACATAAAAAAGTTGGACAAACTTTTGTAATAACGAGCAAAAACAAATTTTGAAAAGTAATAGTACTATACATTAATATGTTTTTGAGTGAATTTTTTTTATAAAGAAGTGTACTTAAAATAAAGTGCTTTGCCAATAAGCGTCACACAAACTGCCATTCTGACGATTTGTGTGTCCGTCTTATTATTATTACTAATATTATTTTAGCACCGCGTCTTACTAACCGTTCGGGTTATACGCAATTACACTAATGTGTAATGATAGGGTGATTGTGAGATGAAATGGAGTACCTACAGTTTAACGTGGAATCCGAACCACGGTGGAGGCCTGGCAATGGCATTCCTCACATTCACAAGATGTCTTGTCAGAGGTGAAGGAAGGGTTTGGTAATCAGATAAATCTTTGCCGGGACCGAGGATCCGTCTTATTGAAATGAAGATTAGCTTACCCTGCACACTGGCCTTAAGTGAAGACCCAAGGAATGGTAATTGGTGTTATGAATGTACCCGGCATTCAATAGTGAAGCCAGTCCTTTCTGTGAACCGATATCAAATAAATAACAGATTTAATGATTGTGTTTATGGATCTACATTAGACCTCACAAACTAAAGTTTAAATGGTTTATTTCGAACAAAACTGTGTCAATAAGAGGAAAGAAGAGTTAAGGTGGGATGGTGATATCAACAGTTGTTGAATATCTGTTATGAGCATAGCACTATTATTATTATTATTAGCACCACGTCTTACTACCCGTTCGGGTTATACTCACTTACGCTAATGTGTAATGGTAGGGTGATTGTGAGATGAAATGAAGGACCTACAGTTTAACGTGGAATCCGAACCACGGTGGAGGCCTGGCATTCCACACATTCACAAGATGTCTTGTCAGAGGTGAAGGAAGGGTTTGGTAATCAGATAAATCTGTGCCGAGACCGAGGATTGAATCCCCGCCGCCAGCACAGAAGTCTGACACCTTACCCCTAGACCGCCAGGTCACCATAGCACTATTAAATGAGAATATTTTTAAATCTAGAAAAAAAAGTTATCATTAAATTTTAGGACACCCTTGACGAATATTCAACAACTGTTAAGGTTGCCATGTAAAGAAAATTAAACTCTATGTACTGGAGCTGTATTGGATTTATTTTGGTAAAAAAAAAAAAAAGTTTTTCTAGAAAAAGTGCAAAAACACCGGTTTTTTCTCGCGTCCCCTTCCATCCCAACTTAAAGGTAGAAGAGCTAGAGTCAGTTTTATTTGACAGCCAATTATGATAAATGCACTATCACTGTCACAATAGAAGATTAGAGCATAGAAACATTCTTGTCTGCCTCAAGGCACATTTTCCAGGTTTTGTAGCTCTCACCGCAACACGTCTTACTACCCATTTGTGTTATATGCCTATGTACTAATTCAATTATTAATATGTTAGGACCCGCCTCAGTGGCGTAGTTGGCTAACGTGTTAGTCGTGTTGAGCCCGACTGCTGAGGACGGGGAGATTGAGGTTCGAATCTCGGTCGGGTGAACTGGGGGTGGTTTTCCCTAAGTGGTTTTCCACTCGCCCTCCACGTAAATGCAGGTTCACTTCCTCTAACTCAACCTTCCTAATTCCTAATCCATTAGAGTAGTTAGTACTTAAGGCATTTAACCCGAACGGGTAGTAAGAGGCGGTGCTAAATAATATGTTAGGGATTAGGAAGAATTGCAAACAAATTTGTGTGGAGGGAGAGTGTAAAACAAATATACTTTTAATTATCAATTGGTTCACAATTGATTGGTTATTATCTAGCAATTTTAAGAAGAGAGAGGCTATATTTACAGCTGAACACAAACTTTTCCGAGTACTAGCACACCCTTATTAAAAACTATATTTTTACAAGTCGATTTGACATGGAACAACCCTGATTAAAAGCAAGAATTTGTGGGCCAGACCCGCCATTAATAACCTTTGTTTTTATAATGTATCACATAAAAATCGATTAAGCTTACACTTACTTTGGAGTCACAAGGAAGAAGTTTTTTCCAAGGTGTCAAATTTTCAGTGCATACTATTTCTCGAGGAAGAGTAGCATAACGAAGGTATGATGAATTGACAGGTTTATTGTCCACCACACCGGCCGGGCGCAGAGTTAGCTCGGGACTTAAACTGTTTGCAGCATCGATAAAATTCAACGATGCACAGAGTAAGCCAGAAAGGGCACCTGTCAACTCTTTCCAAACTCCGTCAACACTAAAAGACAAATAGGCCTAAAGTTAGCAATTTGATGGAAAATTGTTTTTATGTATGCCTTTCCGAATTGTTAAAACCACCACCATGATATTTAAATAAAAAAAAAATTTAAAAAAAAAATCTTTACAGCAAAAACAATTTAGTACAAAACTGATTAATTTAAATAAATTATTATTTTGTATCAACTTAGATAAAGATTACTCAACATACGTGCACATTATTTTACCTTATACACCTTAGGTAATCCCATTTCAGTTAACTATGACTTCAACACAATCCATTCACCATATTATCGAATAAATCTAGCTCTGGAAAACTAGTTTTTAATGTTAGTTAATACAGTTTTGCCGTCGACTTTGGTGGTCTTGGGGTAAAGTGCTCGCCTACGAACCCGATGTTCATATTTTCAAACCCAGTCGAGCCAACGGATTTTTCTTGAACGATAAAAATCTGTAACACAACTTCCTTCGGAGGGGAAGTAAAGCCATTCAAGTCGTTGATCCCATGTCGATTGTGGCATGTAAAACAACCCTGGAAGGTAGCTATGCGAAACTACCTTTCCTGACAAAATTGGTAGGCCCTTTATCTCTCGCTCATAGAAATTCTCGTGTGCTGATGTTATCAGTCGGTTTAGAAAGTGCACATTAAATACCTCGAATAAATAAAAAGATAATACAATTTTACACACCTTAACTTAACCTAAACTTAAAATATAAGATACATGGAAGATTAGATTTGGTTACTTTGGGTAAGCTTGTAGTTACTAACAATAGTTAGGTTAATGCTAATGATTAGAATAAACACACAATAGTTTTGCATGGAAATAATGAACCTATAGATGTACTAATCTATACATTTTTTTTTGTAATTTGATTTTAATAGACTTGGAAGGTTAAGTTAAATTTTAATTGATAAGATTGTAACTGTACCAACACACACAATATTATTTTTATCAAATTATAGGCCTATAATAACTCATCAGATTCACTGCCTGTTGCTTAGCTTGGTAAAAGATACACACATGACAACTTTGCATGGAGACAAATAGTCTCTCAATGTGTTTATATACCCAAAAATTTATTTTAATAGACTTTGATTCTTGGAAAGGCTCTAGGTCAAGCTTGGTTGATTAATTATTTTTATTATAAACACATTAAAGATCATCGAAAGATTTATGTTTACAGGAATTTATGCTCTTTCCGAGGTTCGGGTGTTTCATTGGATAACCAAAAATTTGGTAGAATGATACCCTGCGAAATAATTTAGCTTTCAGGCAAATATTTTCTAATATGTTGACTAAATAGTCTTGGTATGCCTATATGGATAGTTGACCTTTTTTGTGTCTATTATTAAAAGTCTTAAGCTTAAGTAATTTTTTCCACCCCCTTTTTTTTAAAGTAACCTCAAAACGTTCTGGACTCGAAGGGTTTTTCAATCTAAATTAATTTTAAGATATATTGATGGGTTTATGTGGATGGACTTTTTCAATAGTTCGGGCTGTGTAAATACGGTTTCTCAACAATAAGCTTAAGGAAAGGCATACATAACCCAAATGTTCAGAATGCTTGTTTTATAAATTAGCTTAATAAACAGTTCATCATGATAGCCATTATAAATTTAATTTCAAATTTCAAGAGTTAACATAATATAGGCCCTATTGCCTAGAAAATAATGTTTTTCAAACTTTTGGGTGTCTTCTTTGAACCATGCCCACAGTTCAGCACCAGGAGCAGCGTCAAATACCGGATAGCCCCAATTTTCATATCTCCAGAGCCCTTCTGTAAGAGTAATGTGCAACTCTTGAACATTGTACCGCCCGACAATTTCACCCAAGGCCCGGGGAAACAAATGGCAATGTTGAACTAAACAAGAAAAAAAAAAGCAAATGAACCAAATGTCGATATATTTAACATTATTTAAACATTTTAAGATATAATTCAAGTGAATACTTACAAGACGTCACCTGTGGATCAACATCCCATAAAGTGGTAAACTGAAAATAGGCATAAACATGACCACTTGGTAAGGGTTTCAAAAGGAGTTCTTCATCAAAATAGTCTTTCTGAGAGATCCCAAACGTAATATACATGCAAAAAACTAATACAATGATCATGAGCGATAACATTATTTATCATAAATAAACTTGAAATTCAAGTAGGGATATAAAAACATTGAATTTAGCCCCTAATGAGTTCGATTTTTAGCTTTGATAGTCGATAGATTTAAAAACATTATATTTACCTTAGAGTAATTACAGTTTACACTACTTGAATTATGATATTATTGTTTGTTTAAGATATGGAAAACATGTTTATATCCCCAATTAAAATAAAAACATCAATAAACCAGCTTTTGTAAACATATTTTCCTAAAATAATTTTATATTAAAAAAAATGCGCTAACAAATTTGCATCTATAACGTTTACACTTCTGTTCTCGAAATGGTTGTCTTGTTGTCACGTTTTGATGAGCGGTGTTGATTACAAACGTTTTCATTGTGATGTCAGCTAAAGTAACGCAAATACCTCTAGTTAATAAAGAAATGGACGAAAAAACTCTATTTGCTGCTCTTAACACATTAGTGAAGCCAGCTGAACAAGGTAAAATTTATATTGATTAACTTACTATTTTCTTAACCAGAACCTTCTTCGCCTTTGAATGGCAAAAAAACAACAACAAAATTATAAAAAACTCCAAGGTATAAAGAAATACCGGTATTTTGTATTCCTTATCACGCTCAATATCTTTTAATCATTAGAGTATCACATAGTCACAGCTATTGCTGTGATTAAGTCAATTGAATTGGCTTCATCTTTTTATTTGGCTGCCATTTCTAACTTTTGTTTATGTACTGTATCATACTTTTAAAAAAAAAATTTTGTAGTTTGGAACACACATTTCTAGATTCATGTATTGTAGGCTTAATAAGATGCGAATTATAACGAGCTCCATTGTTTGGCTAAAAAAAAAAATCCTGCACATTTTAGCTATTGCATACTCCCTATGTTTTGAGGTATCTTACTCTATACCATTTAGTACAATTTTATGATAAAAATACAATAACACAGCTCAGAACAGTATGCAAACAAATACTGTGCTACACCCAGTAACTAAACCACGCTTTTCTTTTTTAGAATTAAATTTGATCATAATAAAGTTACCGGTATTAAGTTAGGCCTACATGTTAATGTAAAAAGCTTTGCCTACATAATTTATAGACTACATTTATAAATTGGAAATCACTAGGACCTATAGTCTACACATACTAGAATGTAAAATTATGTGTGTTTTTACTTTCATTAAGTTAAATATATGTGTAGTAGTAGGCCTACCTATAGTTAATAATTTTTTTTTCACCATGTGTCTCACACAAATGTGAGTCATTCATTTTTCTTTAAATTGTACCTTCCTCATCCCAAGGCTTACCTCATTGAATATATGGATAGGTAGCTCGGACAGGTAGCCCTAGTAAGATTCAGTATACAGGGTGTCTACCATCCGGGAAAATCAGGGAAAAATGGAATTAGCCGGGAATTTGAAGTGATCGGGAAAAAACGGGAATAAGCTGGGAATTTGGTAAATCACAATAAAAATCCAGGAAAATGATATTTTACTCAAAATATGAAATACAATAATCAGTAAATTATGTCATTTTTGTTTGTTTGTAGCTCTGTGTAATATATTTTTAATTTCTAGTAAACAATTTTAATTCAAATTTAAAAAAATATTCAAATTTTAAAACTTATTATTATTCATAAAAAATATTAATAGAAAAACGAGTGGAGAAGGGA
>CABEEJ010003154.1:26873-51488 GCA_901482245.1 Timema douglasi
TTTTTTTTTATATATATGCTCTTGTTTAGTTTGTAAATCAAATAATTATTACATATAGACTTATTCCACTCAACACTAGCCTCTTCACCATTTCCATGACTCACCTTCTCTTCGACTCTTCCACGACTCACCTTCTCTTCTACCTTCCCACGACTCACCTTCTCTTCGACCTTCCCACGACTCACCTTCTCTTCGACCCTTCCATGACTCACCTTCTCTTCGACCCTTCCATGACTCACCTTATCTTCGACCCTTCCACGACTCACCTTCTCTTCGACCTTCCCACGACTCACCTCTTCGACCCTCCCACGACTCACCTCTTCGACCCTCCCACGACTCACCTTTTCTTCAATCCTCCCACGACTCACCTTCTCTTCGACCCTTCCGCAACTCTCATTCCTTTCTTCTTTCCTTCCAATTTCCTTTCCACCATATCCCTTCCCTTATCAACACACCCATTTCTCTCTTTTACCACTCCACCTTCTCTATATTACCACTCTACCTCCCCCGTGCACCTTCCTTCTGTTCCCGTTATTTTCTTTCGCGCTTCACCAACCTGCCCATACCCTTCACTTAAGTGCATCATTCTTATCAGCTCAGCCTCTCCCTTGTCTCACAGTTACGGATTACACCATTTAAAACTTCCAACTTAAGTTTTTTACTCTTCGTCTGTGTTTTGTCAAGAAATACGAGCGACTCTCGGGTGTGACGAGAGGTCTGGTGGCGTGCTGCGAGACACCAGCGCTGCGCACCATCATACTGGCTCATCATCTTGGTGACATGATGGCAGCTCTAGCACAGCTCAGTTTTGTCCCTCTCAAGAAGCCGGTTCCCGCAGAGGAGTCCAACGGGTAAGTGCCGCATTACTTTAATTTTCCATAAAGCAACTAATCACTTTATTAACATTAGATTGTGTTGAGTTTGACTGCCGAGGACGGGGAGATTGAGGTTCGGTCGGGTGAACTGGGGGCGGTTTTTCCTAAATGGTTTTTCACTCTCCCTCCACGCAAATGCGGGTTCACTGCCTCTAATTCAACCTTCCCAAATCCTAATCCATTAGTGTAATTAGTACTTAAAGCGTATAACCCGAACGGGTTGTAAGACGCAGTGCTAAATAGTAATAATAATAATAATAATAATAATAATAAATTTAACTTTATAACTGCCCAAGGTATGATTTATTGTGTACTTCCAAGATTTAAATTCTCAACCTTTGGAATAGTTTTAGTTGTTTTAACACCAGAACCACCTATCGACTTTATTTAACAATGCTACTCGGTTAGTGAGGAATATTTGCCTATCCAAACAATATGGCTAGATACTATGAAATATATACTATAAATCAATAGTTGTTAGACAAATACTGAAATATTTTTAAGGAAATCATTATGTATGAAAAAAGTGCATGTAGCAAAAACATTTAGTAATAAATAAAATGGTAGAATATTAGGAAAATGGTAGAGCACGAATTAAAGTAAAAACACTAAAATAAATTTACACACTTCAATATTTTGATGTTATAATAGCATCAAAATATTGAAGTGTATAAAATATGTGTTAGTGTTTTTACTTTTATTCATGCTTTACCATTTTCCAAATATTCTATCATCTAAAGGAAATCAAAATTAATTTGATAAAAAAAGTTTTCAAGTCGAATTTACAAAAGAATAAAGTCTAACCAAATCATGTGTGTTTATCTAACGTTTGACCTTGTTGACCTTGTTTCGCAGCCAAGATAGTCCAGAGCAGGAGTTTGTGATGACTCCAGAAATATGGTCGAAGCTGCAGCATGATCGCAAATCATTCCAGAAATGTTTTCTATCTTTTGTGGCCCAGGCCTACCAACCATCCATCATTCGAGAGCTGCTCCTTCTGCAAGGCTCCTCTGAGTTTGTGGTGAGGACATCACTTATTTTAAAAGTTATATTTTATTATTGTTTGTTTTGATTAATATATAAGTAGGCCTAGTTTTAAATCTGAGATTTTTCGTTATCTGATCAGAGTGACCATTTTGGGTGTGCAATCTGATCAGAGTGGCCATTCTGGGCGTGCAAAGTCCATTTTCTCAATTCGAAGTGAACTCTAGACGGATATATTAAATATTCTTCGAGTTTGAATGTTTTTTGTTGGTGGTTTTATGCGTTGTGTAAGATACTTACTATACAGAAGAAAAGTCCCCTTTGAGTGTAAGGAAGGGTTGTACAGTGCGCACTTTGTACCCGTTTTCACATATGCAGTGGAAACATGGACATTTAATGTATGAGAAACTAGGAAAGTGAACGCCACGGAAATGAGGTTGTTAGCTGTCACGAGAAGAAACAAGATTTGGAATGAAGTAATCCGGGAAAGGGTTTGATTGAGTTTTATTCTTGGTAAAATATTATATTGTGGCTATGTATATAACTTTATGCACTAAAATTAACTGTTAATTGTTTTGTTGTATAATTTTAAGGAATAATTTGTTTTCTAATAAATCAAGCTATTATCACCATTATCGGTATATTTACTTAATTTACATTTTATGTTTGTTTAGACTGGTGACATTATACACATATTATTTTACTTTTAAAATAAACAAATATTTATTTTAATACTTTTTGAGTATACTCTAATGCAAGAGCCTTTCAAAATACTATACTCGAGTTCAACTCGAAAGAAAAAACCCAAACACGCAGACCCCTACTATCTAGTGATCTACAATAGCTGCTGGCGACCATCCCCATGCCATGCTCTACTCTCGTCATTTTGTATACTAAATACGTGTCACAATCCCCAGAAAGCAATAGCTTTGGCGACGAATAGAACTGCTAAATAAATTGACACCAGCTATGGTTGTGAGCACTAACACAATTAACTATCGTATATAATACACATTTTTTTAGTACCACGTCTTACTGCCCATTCGGGTTATACACTTATGGCTTTAGGGATTAGTAAGGTTATATTTAGTGGAAGTGTACCCGCACCATTGTGGAGGGAGATTGGAAAACCGCCCTCAGTACACATGACCGAGATTTGAACCTCAATTTCCTTGTCATTGGCAGTCTAGTATACTGCGAGAGTAGCGCGTTAGACCACACGGCCGGCCATCGAAGTGGGTGGAATAATATAATCACCATCATCATCATCATCATCATGAACTGTTTCCAGCCTGTGGCCGGGACTGTTTAGTATTATTATTTATTATTATTAGCACCGCGTCTTACTACCCATTCGGGTTATACGCACTACTGTTAAGTAAAATGCCTCCATCTCCCTCTGTCCTCTCACTTGCACACTTGCTGCTCTTTGTTCCGGCCATCTTTTCCTTGGTCTTCCTTGCGGTCTCTTCCTTACATACTTAATATCCATTAATCTATCCTCCCCCCTTCCATCCTCATTACGTGTCCATACCATCTCCTCCTAGCATCCTCTACTATCTCATGTACCCCAACTCTAGACCTTACATCTTCATTCCTAATCCTATCTTTTTTGGTGACGGCTAGGATTAGGAATGAAGATGTAAGGTATAGAGTTGGGGTACAGCCGATATATGAAATATTATTTATTCTTAGATAATAGAACAAAAACCAATATCCATTCTCATGTAATAAATTAAATAGATTTAGAATGTCAGTCCAGGAGTAAGGGAGATTGTTTTTTTAAGTGACCAAATATCGGAGAGATCGAGGCTCGAATCTTGGTTGGATGTACTGAGGGTGGTTGTGTGTTGTTTCTCAATGGTTTTATACTCTCCCTCCACATAAATGTGGTTACACTTCCTCTAAATATAACCTTCCTAATCCCTAAAACCAATAGTATAATTAGTACTTAGTGGTATAACCCAAACAGGTAGTAAAAAAAAAAAATTACCTACAATTTTCTAATTATGAATCTAAGAAAACATAATAGGCTAACTTTTCCCACATTGACTTTTTTTTTCTCTCTGAAATTTTTATTTTGTTCTCATTTAGTAATAAATACATTAATGGTATTGGATGTGGTTGAGTTAAATATAATGATGTTAGGTTAAACCAATAGTAAGCATTGGTATATCTCTAAAAAAATAATGATTTTTGTTTAAAAAGAATCCTAAATCTGAATTTTGTCAAATTTAAAATTTTTCAAATCCTCACCTCTCCTTAGTGACTTGAAGCTTCATAACGTCCATCTTAAAAAAATAATCTGGCACTTTTAATTTTCTTTTTTAACTAGGGTATTTCTCGAGTTCCCCCTCCCAGCTGGTTGAAGCGTGTGTGCATTCAGCAGTTGATCCACTGCCTGACACGCCCGAGCGGTGTGAGCGCTCTTATGCGAGCTATCTGTGACTCGACCCCAGAACACGGGCGCAGACTGGAGTAAGCTGGATACGGTGGCGCGCCTCATCACACACGTTCACACACTCAATGCGGAGCAGTACTACCATAACATCTGCTCGCAGGTTAGTCATCCTCTGGTATTGATCGAAGAGCGCTTCTTCAAGAGCGTCTGTTCACAGGTTAGTGACCCCTTTTTTGTTTCTGGTTACACTTTTCTTTTTCTCATATTGGGTGAATTATTTTTTATTTACTTATCTATTTGGGTGCAAGGTGGCACCCCCTTCTTTTGTGTAGGTTAAGGGTCCTTGACTCATTTAACATTTAAACTAAAATCAAATCACTTAAAACAATTGTTAATAAATAAACTTTTTACTAAATACTACCGGTAATTGGTTCTTAAAAAAGCCTAATTGGTATAGCCCCATGAAAATGGTTTTATTTTTAGTTAAATTGCGTTTTGAAAGTCTCACTTTTTGCTGTTATTTCGTGTTTATTCAAAATTACATGTGTTCTAAGGTGTTTTAGTATTATTTACATATTGAGAAAATGTATACAAAATTAAAATTTACTATCGAAACCTTATATATTTACTTTAAAATCGTTTGTCAAGTTTGTATGTATGCATATTGCACAATTTTGTAGCCTAAAGTTAGCTTACACTACAACCAAATACTAATCAAATTACAGCATTGTCAAAATTTCTGCTTCATTTTTTCTTAATTTTAATGTTTATTTAAAAAAAAATTTTTTTAAATGTTCTGCTATTTTGTTTTATAGGGGGATTTTGTGTAACAAAACAATTTCGTTTTATTTCGCTTTTCATAAACATTGTAAATTATATCTAAAAACTATCAAAGGAAAAAGTACTTGATTCCATCTTTGTATGACACTTTTCGCTTTATCGCGTCTCATCATTTTTACAGGGCTCTACTAATTGATAAATTAGATGGACCTTTAGTTTTTAAATTGTTTGAACAATATTTTGTTAACTATTTTTCTGTTTGATGTTTTAAGATCAACTCCAATCATAACCTAACATTAAAATTGATTCCAAGGCAGTGGTGGGGAAGATAAAACTATTTTATTTTAGAGCCCAGAACAATATTTCACCGCCACCTCTCCCTGATATCTCATAGTAAGCTTCCACTGACAGCTTTCTGATGAATCCATCCTCTGAGATAAATAAAACTTATTAATTTTTCCAATTATGGTTTTTGTTTAGTTTTATGCATCTTTTTGTTGATTATTAATCTATTCAAACCTCAATTCTGTTACATCAATTTGTCAACACTGCAAGCTTTCACTTATTTTTCAAATTCTTCAAGAATTAAGTCCCGTATAGCTTTGTTTTATGTGTTATTTATGAATGTGTCTCTCTATATAAAAAAAAGGTTATAATTCCAAGAATTTAAAAACAAAACTTGAGAGTTTAAAGAAGTTTGAAGTATGGAAAAGGTAAGAAGAAATGATAAGTTTAAATTTCTACTTAGACTATTGTGGTGCTGAGTGACTCGTATTAATCACTGCCATAAATGGAATAAGGGTGAGAAACATAGGTTATGTTGAGAGACAGTAGTTAGCTCTTTATCCAATATAAAGTGTAAATTTGTTTTCATTCATAAAGCCATAGTGTGCTTGTTCATTTTGTTTGTTTTCCATCCCTCCTTCCGGTAATTTCTCCCATGTATAGTATGTAACTAGAATAGTTATTATTAATATATGATTTTTTTTTTGTGTTCAACACTCCTTAGTAGAACTGCTAGTTTTTACTCCGATATATATTTTTTGATTTGTTCCCACTACTTGTATTATTAAAATAAATTTGTCTCTTTCTTCATATTACAGTTGGTGGATTTTCTGAACTTGAGTAAACCGTCTCCCCAGCCTAACTTGTATCTGACAGTTGCCATTTTGTGCATCAAAGCACTGCACGAGAAGAAACCGTTGATGTGCATGCGATACGTTTTGGACATTATCATGAAACCTCTACTAATAAGTTGTAATATTGTCGGACAAAGGCCAGTACTTTACAAAGAAGTGGAACTGCTCCATGAAAAACTTGATAAGCTTTTCGTTAGTTCAGTTTTACAAGAAAAATCTGCCCATTCTGATAAAGGCGGCGACACGGCTTCGCAAGAATCGATAAAAGAAGAGGAAAAGCAGGAGTCAAACAACGTTATTGTCATCGTGACTGAGGAAGAGCTGTCAAAATGCATCGAGACTCTTCACCGGTGTTTTGTTGCGCCCCAGAGCGAAATGTCTTCTTTGCCAATAGATTTGTTGGCATCAGTGGCTCCCGTTCTCTTCTGCTTGCATCAGAAGATTTACCCGAGTTCTTGCTACCTCAAACAACCAGTGCATGAACTGTTAGTGAAGTTCTTGACTGGATGCAAGAGGTTCTCTGTGCGGGAGATCTACAGTGCATTCCTTTTCGGTGACAAAGTAGACGAGATGCTAACAGTCAGCGACAAAGTAGAGTTTGTTTTTGGTCCGACCGGGGGTGTACAGCTCCAAATTTGCATAGACGATGGGGTGGACCCTCTAATCAAGTGTGAAGAAGCAGGAGACTGTCTCTTGGAGCTCTTGGATGCAGGAGACAAAAGTGGGGACCTCACTTACAGTTTATTTGTCGCTCTGTTGACTGTTCTCACACAAAGCTGTACTGGGTCCAAGCAACGCACAGGTATAGAACCTCAAGAACCGGCAGGGGATTTTTTCAACAACTTTGCTGAACATTCCAATAAGAGTGTCGTGGCCATAAAACTACTCGCTATTCTCGCCGAGAACCCTATCATCCAAGAGAGAATCGTCAAAGACCCTTCACATGTTATCCACTTCATCAAGTACATGCTTGACAGAGATGCTAACTTCTTGATGAAAGAGGATGATATGGATGACACTGATAAAGATTTGGACCTGGAAAGCTTGTTCCTAGTTTTGATGGTTCTGAGTGTTGTTATCAACGACCCTGGCTCGACAAATGCAAGATGGGAGCCGTTCAAGGAGCTCATCAAGCCTTTGAAAGTCATCCGCCAAAATGTGACTAATGACGAGCTGAAAAGGTTTGCAGATAAACTATACAACACTATAGTCACCCATGGCGTCGTGAGAGAGAATACCTCACAAAAAACGGCACAGAAGGCTAAAGACCGAAATAAAGAGTCCAAGAAATCAAAGGAAAAAATGGACACCAAATCTGCCAAGGTTGTCGAAACTGAGCCTTCCGAGGGTGACGAGGAAGACTACAACTGCCGTACCTCACCATCTGTTTCGGAACAGGATTCTTTCCATAGTTGTATCGAAGAGGAAGGGGACTGCCCCCCAGGGGGTCCCGTTCAATTGGACTTTAAGAAACTCAGTCGATGTGAACAGGCCTTGTTTGACGCTTGTGCCAATGAGCTACCGGTCAGGGGCCATGCCCTCATTGAGTTTGGAAAACTCATTAAAGAAGGCGATAAGGAGGCTCAACGACACAAAAATCACATCATTCGTGTCTTCCAGGTAAGGCGCTTTAATGTTTTAAATTGTTGACCCAAACAGGGAGTAAAATGCACTGCTAAGAAGAAAAAAAATATAGTGTTAATAATCGGGATTATATTTTCATTATAAGTAGGAAGATTTAATTTATTGGAGTTATTAAAATATCAGTCTTGTATTTGATCTATTATTATTATTATTATTAAATTAGTTTGAATTACATCTTTTTTGGTAGAAACTAAACAAACTCAATTTGATTTTGCTCAAGGTGAAACTGACTTAGTTCCTGAACTATACTTTTAATATGGGGGTGGGTGATTTGTCACAAAAAAACCCCTAAAAAAATCATTTTTTTAAAAAAGAAGATTCCTATTACCAAGCAAATTGAGATAATATGAAGGATAATTTGAATATAAATTGCTAAGGGATTGTAAACTGATATTAAAAGGATTCTTGGTATGATGTGTACTCTACTTAAAAGGTATGTTTTTTTTGTTTCAGGAAAACATAAGGCATACAGATTCCTACATATACTTATCATCAATTGATGGTCTAGCTGCAATGGCCAACATTTTCCCAAGCACAATATTGCACGCTTTACTGGATGAGTTTAATGAGATTCGTTCGAGGAGAAATGGTTCAGAAGACGAAATATCACAGCTCAAAATGAAAGTCGGAGAAGCGCTTATGCGAGCTACCAAGTCTCTTGGTAAGTTAAGTACACTTACAAAGAGAACTTTCATCCACCGGGAAAATCATTTATACTCTAGTGATTAACAAACTTTGGTTCTAAAACAATAATTGTCAGGGGCCTGCTTTAATATTTTAATTCCTATATAAAACAATACCACTGTGTTTATTGAAATTTGAGTAAGCTATAAAAATTAAAATCACAAACGTGTAATAATAATAATAATAATAATAATATTTAGCACCGCGTCTTACTACCCGTTCGGGTTATACGCTTTAAGTACTAATTACTCTAATGTATTAGGAATTGGGGAGGTTGAATTAGAGGAAGAGAACCCTCATTTGCGTGGAGGGAGAGTGGAAAACCATTTAGGATAAACCACCCCCAGTTCACCAGACTGAGATTCGAACCTCGATCTCCCCGTCCTCAGCAGTCGAGCTCAACACGACAAGCGCGTTAGCCAACTACGCCATCGAGGCGGGTAATAAACATGTAAAATTGTTTTTATTATAGTAATAATGTTAAAGGAAGGTGTGCAATAATGTTTGTTAATCAAGGGCGAAAGTATGATTTCCCAACAAAACAAACTATTTAATACAATTAAAACTCACTTGATTACACTCAAAGTACTGCTTCACCCAAAATTACGTAACTGCCTCAGAAAATCTCCAGCAAATAAAGAATTTAGGAACAAATATTAAGGCCAAACACAAGATAGCTTTTATATTGAAAATTGGAATACATTCAAACTCCCGAGTTTGTCTATTAGGGTATATGTCCGCTGCGTTAAGGGCTCCAAGTTAGATTCCCATCATAGCTAAAAAAAATTGTTGGTGAAAATTGGTGATTTCCCTTTCTTTATTGATGCATCACTAGCCATAAGATACAGCGACGTCTGGTCTATAATTAAGTTAGTTTAGAAGTAGTGTGCTGATATAATCAGTTGGCTTAGAAAGTTTTTATTAAATACTACTGATTATAAATTAAATATTCTTTAGATTTAAAAATTTACACCTGTACATGGGAATTGAACTCGGTACTTTTGTCTTAGTACGCCAATTATCTAACCACTTAGCTATCCAGGAATCATTCAATTTCCAAGGTCATTCTTATTCATAATAAAAATAAAGACAAACAGTTCACACTGGAGAAAATTGGTCCTTACTACCCCTTCCTTTATTCTAGCAAGACTATTTTGGAGAAAGTGTGAAAGTCATGACTCAATTTCCATTAACAGAAAATCAAAAACTAAAAGAAATTTAGTAAAATTGACAGGTTACAACTATAGTGTGTATAGTAACTGCAGATTTTCTTCAAAAGGTAACTTTTAACAACTGTATTTTTTTTTAATGTCTTTAAGGAAAAGCCAAAGAAACTAATTTGCAAACTAGTGAGCAATGATGGGATATTGTTGATTGAATATCAACCTGGAACAGACCAATCAGGTTTCACATCCTCTTTTGCTGGACACCCTCTTATTAATTCTGTTTTCCTGATTTTTTTAGGAGATATTCTTCCCTCATACAAGACTACATTGATGAATTCTTTCCTAAGCGGGACGAAAGATATAGACCCATTTGTGCGAGCCTCCAGCCTATCGAACGTTGGAGCTTTGTGCCAACTTTTGGGTTTTCGAGTTGGAAATCACATGACTGAAGTAAGTATGGTTGAGATTGTTTTCATATTATTTCAAAAGTTTTAACAAAGAGGAAGTGTTAACATGGTAGGACATACAGTCTCACTAGCGTTGCTGAGGGAACTGTAGATCTTAAGGATAAAAGCTTTATTTTCACTCTCTCTCAGTTAACGGTTGCCAAATCTCCTCGCTCTCAGTTATGTTTGAATGTGGTGTGCTGGGGTAAGAAGGAGCTACTGGCAAACTTGACTAACCAGCCCTGCCAAACTTTTCTTATATTTGAGGGGCGATTGACCACACGAAAACAAGAGCATGACAACGCTGATTTATAATAGTAGCCATACAATTCCCTCACAGATTATATCCAGTGTGATTGAGACATGATAATTAGATGAAACTTTTTTTTAGCACCACGTGTTATTACTCGTTCAAGCTATACACTTATGTACTAATTATGCTAGTAGTTTTAGGGATATGGAAGGTTATATTTTATAAGAAGTGTATACCTACCCTTGCTTGGAAGCAGAGTGGAAAACTATTTTGGAGAGAGAGAAAAATCTCAGTACACCCAACCAAGATCCGAACCTCAATTTCCCCGTCATCTGCAGTATAATCTACTGCGAGAGTAGCTCATTAAATTATGTGACCACTGAGGTGGGTACAAAGTGGAAAGCTGTAGCGCAGCAAACCAATCGTAAGAATGATGACCTAACGATGATGATGTCTTCTGGATAAATGAACCTAAGGCAGTAGCTTAGAACAATACACAATTTGTATTAGGATCTTACATAAGGGAAAGAATAGAGGAAAATCGAGGTATTTTAATAAACTAACCCAGCCGCACGCTGGAAACAGTTGGTGATAATGATTAAACACACCCCTTTATTTTTATGGGCAGAACATATCATGGTAGGGGTGTGTGAAACTTCACCTTGTCTTCGAAAAAAATGTCAGCTTAGACTTTGCTTTGAAAAAAAATCCAACTTTGACAATCACGAAGCTTTGCCAATCCAAATATATAGAGAAAATAAAGTTAAGTAATTGATTTGTAAGTAATACTAACTTAATTTATCATATTAAAATGAAATATTACAAACAATTGTGCCATAAAACAATTTCAAATCATTTTATTGCGAGCTCACATCACAAAGTTTTATAAATAACCACAATATAATATTTTTTAATCATAAAAACAACTAACAAAAAATATTCAAACTTCGATTCGGCTTCGAGAATATTTTATATATTCAATTTGAGTTCGCACATCCCTATATCACAGGAAATTAAACTGCTTGGTATGACACCTTAAATTAAATCACCCATTAAGTTTTTCTAGTGCACCCCAATCCAGTAAGCTGCAAGTAAACAAGACCCAATTTTTGCTTTCAGATTTTATACTGTGTACGCTGCATTGTGCACTCAGATCCTTCTGTAGAGGTTCGTAGGTCAGCCATGCTGGTCCTGTCGCTTCTCTTGGAGGGTTTGGGCAAGGATGCACTCAAAGTATGTTCACACTTCTAGTATTTCATCTCCTGTGGGCCCGTGAAACAATAGAGCATGAATGAGCATTGATATTAAAAAAATATATATTCACAGTTCTATGATCTAAGTTATTTATACACTGGTTTGATGAAGTATTTAGTAATATTCCCATAAATAAATATAGTAAAACTGAAAAAAAAAAGCACAAATAAAAGTAAAAAACACAAATTATAGCGGGTGTTTGGTGGGTAGAGTATTTATGGCACATGTCTGAGAAATGCGTGTCTTGGGTACTTCTGGCACATGTTTGGAAAATGCGTGTCTTGGGTACTTATGGCACATGCTTGGGAAGTATGTATCATGTATTAGATTTGGAAGAAGGTACAGGAAAGGTGAATAGAAACACATAAAAGGAACCAACACATTATGGCTTTTACAATGAAGAGAACACAGTTCACACTTCACATCTCTGCCACTGGACAAACTGGCTGCCTCTTGAAGAAATGTCAGGTAAACACATTTCATGGGTATTTTGCTTGGTTTGCAGGTACTGGAGGGTGCAGTTTTGGAGGTTTACAGGACTCTGAAGGCGGTGTATCAGCGCGAGAGGGACGAAATCGTCAAGATTCATGTCCACTTGGCGCTTGAAGAACTGGAAAGATCCACCTTGAACTTCCTCTTCCCAAAACTCAACATAGAGAAGGAGATATATGTTCTTGATGTGCCACAATCTTAAGTTAGGCTCTGCTGTCACATTCCTCGTTGGTTTTTTTACCGTACAGTTGGTTATTTTCCAACCCCTCATCCTATTTTTAATATAATTATTTTGTTGGGTTTTGTTTAGTGAACTTCACTTTATTTTTATTTTTTCAATTGTTGATGATCTAAATAATGTGCAGTTACGTCAACTTACAAAATAGCGTTTGTATGTCTTTCTTTGACTCCAATATAAAGTAACATAAGTTATAAGTGAAACACTCATGTTGAGAATTTCATTTGAAGATTGATTTTTACTTTTGTGGCTGTAAATATTATACTCTAACCACAAAAGGTGAGAAACACTTTGATACTTTTTACGTTTAAAAATCACTTGCAGAGGTGTGTAATCACCTATCTGCATTTTCATGCCAAACTTTTTATGTTCTTTCACTTGTTAAAATGACTAGTCTGGGTTCATATCTATGCATAACACACAGGTCATGATAAATAGTGCGCATTAAAGACTGCCTTACATCACTAGACTAACACCTTATATAAGTAAAGAACTTTTCAAAGTAGAAACCGAGCTGCCGTGTCAAGGTTCGACGTCCACTTGTCCGGAGAACAAACACCTCTTGTGAGGCTTTTCTAACCTCTGACCCATCATGTATGGATGGGTCCTTAGAGCGTAGTCACGCACATTACATGCACAGCGGACAATTTAGGCACCCACAACCTTGCGCCTGCTGTTGGTCCTGTTATCACCGCACAACTTCCCTCGGTGAGAGGAGTCGGCTCCTTCTTTAAGTGCTGAACAGTCAGGTAGGTCCTTGGAGGTCAGGAACCTAGCCTCAGGAATTACTCTTAAGAGCTTTCAACCTGAGTTGCCTAGTGAGGACCTTGTGGAAGTGCCTCGACCAGCTTTCCCGGAAGGTACTAGCCACCAACCCGCTTAATGTGTGGAGAGTAAGGGGAAGGGGGGGTTCACCTCCTCATTCACTACCACACAGAGCCCTTGACAGATATTTAGCCACCCTTTAGGTTAAATTCTTCCAGACATTGCCTGAAGAGGTGCTCTCTTAGGATTGCTAGACAGGGAACATCCTCCAGGCAGAGAGGTGAAGCCTCTTATCCCGTCTGCGTCAGGGCAGTCGCCACGAGTGCGAGCACATCCCTAAACCTAATGAGCGTCCAACCCCAACCCGGTGCTACCTTCGGTGAATAGTGTTTAATGTATAAAGTTGATTAAAATTTTTATCTGAAATGCGTGGATTTGATTATAGACAGCTCTTGAAGTTGAGAGAAGTATCAACCATTGAGAATGCAATTAAAGGCCGGTAGGTTGTACACAGCACTCAAGAAACATCTTCCGTTTGTGTTTGAAATGCCCTGTAGTAGCCGTACCTGATTGTTACTAACAAATTTTATTTGTTTTAGCGTCATTGAATACAATTGAAAATTAAGGGGAAACATAATTTTTTTTGTTTTAGTTATTAGTAAGGTTCACTATAATATTCATGACGATAATAAAATCAAAACTAAATAAAAATCAAATTTGGTTTAATAGTACAGGCGCCACTTAAATTAGGTTAATTTTATCCTTTAAAAGATACAGTTTAATGAACGTTACGCTCCCCCCTCCCTATCCTGTAAATTGCTGGATAACCCCAAGGGTTCCATATATAGGCCTACATATAAACACTTTTATTGGCTAAAGGTCTAGTAAAAATATTTAGCGACTTCCCCACCTAAAAAAAATACCTTTCTTATAATCTTTGGGTTGATTCTTAGGTGATTTATTTTTATAGCAAGGAGCTTAGCCACTTTCTATAAATAAAAACCCATTCATTTAATTAAGGCTTTAATCCCAACTTTATTTTATTATAAACTGGTATTTTTCTTATGGATAGTAAGCTGTGCACTATCAGTTATTGGTTAACACGGCCGTTCGGCACCATTTATCCGCTAATAGTTACGCATGAATATAAACTCAGCCTTGAAAGTTCACTTTCTTTTAATAGTTATTAATGTAATTGTTGTTCAATTTCAACTCATTTTGTTGAAAACAATATTTATACAAATATGTTCTAAATAGGAGCATATCATAATAGTTGCATTTGTGTATGGTATTAATTTTCTCTTGTTTTGTAAGGTTTGTGAAACTCACTTTTTCAATTGTAAAATTAAAATAGAAATTTTAAAATACTTTTTTCTACCAGATCACTAATTACCAACACAGCCGAGTTCAAGGGGGAAAAAAAAAATTGGACAAGTCACATTATTTATTTTTCTTGATCTTGGTTCTTCTATTTCAATTCCTCGACATTCATAATCTAAATATTCTTCTGAACAACCCAATCGCATATAAAAAAGTTTTTTTTTAATTGTATTGCACTGTATTTGCTAGAGGTGTATCATAAATCACTTTATTGCCATATTAATTAATTATAATACAATTGCCTCATAAAGCGAAAAGAGGTTTTCCTTATAGAGTCATATTAATTATGATAAATTTGCTTTGTTTTATTGGCCTGAATAAAATATATATCCATGAAATTTAATGTTTACTTTCAATATATACGGCAACTAATATGATAAAAGTAAAATAAGTCCACAACATTTGACTAAAACTTATTTTAAGTCACATGTTCTTTTAATTTGCACGCCATACTTCACTTCACATTGGAAAAATGGGTTTTCACAAGCCTAGTAATAGTTTCCTAAAATTATGCCAGTATTTTTTTAAAGTCTTAATTTATTTGACTACAATGGAAGGCCTACTGGTAAATTATTATTATTATTATCATAATGTAGTTCATATAAATAAATACATAAATTTTAATAGCAATTTATAGACTCGCTATTTGATTGAAGAGAAGAAAGTATTGAACATGATCTGTTTTGGTAACAAATTTATATTCATTTGTGCATTATTCTTATATTAAAATAAAGTATTTTTTATTCATAATAGTGTCATGTACCAATGTTTTGTCACACATGATTTTTCTTGTAAATCATGGAAATAGTATGCTTGGTACAAAAAAAAAAGATTTGTGTATGCACACATTGACTGGTCACAAGTATTTGACTTTTAAATGTTATATTTTTTAGTGTTGTTACTTAGATACTTTTTAGCATATGGTATATATAGTTTCACTTATACATTTGATGGGAACGAAATATAAATATTAGGTGTGATATTAATCAATGTCTCCTGCTTTTGAGTTTCAAACCCCTAATACACCTTTATCCCAGTTTCGAGCTTTTTAAACCCTCATATATAATAAAATCATGCCAGTTTTGATAAATATATAGGGCCACTTTTTGAATGTCAAATGCCAAACACAAATATGTTCTTTTAAAATTATTGTACACACACAAGTATTATAAACTTAAAGAACAAACAATTATATTACAATAATTTTCAAAATGATTTTGTGGAAGGCCATAAAGTAGGAAACTTAAAAAAAAAAAATTAGGTCACCTCAAACTTATTAAAATACTTTATTTCATTCATCGTTGAAAAGAGGATAGGAGGTCAAGGAAGGCACTTACCAGAAAACTGTGGGCCTTGCCCTTCTACCCTATTTTCAATGCTACATTAGTTAAAATAGCTGTTTGGCGCCATTTTCCCTTTGTTTTTTCATTCACCTAATCATTTCTATTATAACATTCTTTTATTTAATTATATTTGAGAGGTAAAGCCAAATATATTAGGTAGCTGCAGCTTATGGTAATAAAATGTGAAGACCAATTTTTGCTTTCAATAATTTAGAGCATGCCCCACCCTGTTCCCCTTCCTCCATCCCCCCCCCATTAACTTGGAGGATAAATTAGGAAAAGGACAGAAAAACTTATTCAACAAGTGTGTCACTTAAGATTAGTTTAAAATTCAGCTAGTCCTTAAGTGTGCTACTTCTTATTTATGTTTTTAATGAGTATTTAAAAATCAAAATTTGTTGAATATTATGTAACATGACGAATAAACAAATTTAAATTCAAAAGAAATAAACTAAATTATAAATTATTAAAATTTATTAAATTGTCAAAGTGGGTGTCTTAGACAATAGTAATTCAAATATCAAATTGAATGTAGCACCATCATTAAAAAAAATTGAATATTTATTATTATTATTATTACTAGGTGTTCTGTCTTACGACAGATCCATTCTGTTTGTCTGAACATAGACCGCCATTGCACTCTTTACTCTGCCTCATCAGCTCCCGAATTTACTACTTTCCTTCAAGTCATCTAATATTTGAATCCTCCTCCTTCCTAAGCTCCTCTTTCTCTCAACCTTTCCTTTTATGAATTCGTGTAACATTTCCTCCTAAGAATTAAAAAATAAAAATTTTATATTATTTTTATTCAAATCGCTCAGCATCCCACTAAAAATTGTTCCGCATGCCGCTCTTGGCACCTGTGCCGTAGTTTGCCTTCCCTTGGTCTAATGATCGAGTTTATCTTAAAATCATGTCAAGATATATCACTAATAAAAAGCACAATAGACCTAAAACATTTTTTTTTACCATTTATACTTAAGAGTTTCAAAACTCCTTTAGGATATTTGAGAAACAAAGGACTCGGCCCTAATATTAACAAACTGCTTTGCAATATAAAGGGAGAGAGAAGAGACAGAAATAGTCATTGTCATATCAATATCCACTCGTGGAGCTTATAAGGTTGTTTTTTTAATAAAATACATTACTGTTTCATTCCCATCTTTGGGAAAATTATGAATGAATCATTCATAATTGGTCCAGTGGCAGCAGTGTACAGTGCCAACTGTATTTTGCTTTTTTTTAGGTCTTTCCCAGGATTTCCACAGAAAGAGTTTCTCTTGCTTTCGCCATTCCTCTTCAAGCAAATGTTGGCATATTTACATAGAATACACTTTTTTTTATGCTTTGAATGCAAAGCAATTTATTATTACTATTAGAGGATAGAATGGGTTAAGAAGAAACGCACCATGAGTGCAGTTGGCCAGAATTGAAACTAGGGCTTCTAGGGTGAGGGTGTCTTTACTTTTAGTCCATTGATGTATACCTGCGTTATTGAAGTCTTGGTTTTTCTAATGATTTTATTTCATCTTTAGAACAGTATATGTTGTAATGTATGTGTTACCATTGTCATAATCCATGTCTTGACTCTGATTGGGTCTTATTTTTAAGTGTTTTTTTGTAAAACTATCTGACCACATCCTACAAAAAAAAACTTTTGTAAATCTTTTTAACACTTTGTATGATAAGTTAGGAAATATATTTAAGATGTAAAGTCCATCTACGCATGCTTGTACATCTCAATATCTTCAACCCGGACCGTGGAGTCAGAGTTGTTAAAAATATACTGAATACAATTTAGAAATAAAAACTTCATAACATTATTTTATACTTTTTAGGAGCATTAGTTGTAACTTGGATTGACAAATTTATTCAAATATAAATTCACAATATCAAAGAAGCTTCCCATGAAGTAATCTGTATTGTCCAGCTAACTACCATGGTAAATTTTCTATTACTTAGTAATATACCTTTGACATTTCTGAAGGATTCTTGAGTTGGACAGTAGGAAAATAGAGTTGGAGGTTTGGTTTAACAACTCCACAACCCTTTCTTCAAATTGTACTAAACCGTCAGCGCCAAACTGGTTGTAACTTGAGTCCGGCACTTTAGGTGTTACCTGGCACTTGCCAGCTCCCCAAAGCTCGATTTTCTCCATTTCTCTCTCGCTCTGTGTGTGTGTATACACACACACACACACACACACACATACCTAAGTTGGCTGACAATATACTGGCTTTTTTTAATATTCCTTCAACCCGCTGTCATTGACTAGTTGTTTCCCAAAGAAGGGATCATATTCTTATAATTACATTTATGTTTTAGTTTCCACTAAGGCCTCTGGATTTTGCACACGTTTATACACTTTGGTGCATACTATACATTATTATTGTATTTTGTGGAAGATTTTCAAGTGGGATGTGGTCAAAATGTACAGATTTGTAGTACCTAAAAGTTGTGGTTGGAATATCTACCTTGTCACTTTATTTTCTTACATATTTTTCATTTAAGTCAAAAAGCAAATTAATGGTTACAAGAGATCAACAAAATTAGCAGTTTTTTGGTTGTATAACTTGTAAAAAAAAGTATATTTAATGGTAGATTTTCTTAAACTTTGACAGTATCTACATTCTAAATATTATGTGGATATGTAATTAAATCGAGGGGGGAAAAGTAAACTATTTAGAATTTAGTGGAAATATAATTTTTTTGCATTATTTTTCAAAATATGTTTGTTTGATAGTTTTAATAATGTTACCTTGATTGATTTTTGTTTTAGTGTAAAAGCAAGATTTGAAAGTTGCCTGAATAAAACCTTACAAAACTAAACATAACAAACCAGTGTTTCATGTTTTAACATACGCTTATAATTATTGATCCTTTCCCCTACTCCTCACCTTATTTTTAATCTAGTCCACTTGAAAAAAAAAAATTTGAACATGTTAAAAACCCAAATGCTTTCGAGCCATTACAACAAATTCATCGGCAACTGAATTAGGATTTGAAAAACTTTGAGTGAAGCCTAAAAAATGTAATTCTTTGTATAAAAATAAATCTTGAGTTTGGTCCCCAGTACTTATAGAATATGGTGTTGGGAGGAGGTAGCACCTCTGGTCGGTTTCGTTGACCACATGACGGCCTCTTTCCACAAACATTCAGCGACATAGCCACAGAGTGTTCATGGTTTAAGCTATTCACAAATGGATAAAACTAGAATTTAGATTAAAAGAAACTGTATTTGTGCGAATAGAAATAAGCAAAAATACACTAGCAGACTTGACCTTTTCTTGGGATATGTATATAGGGTGGTGTAAAAAGAGGTAGAGTCGTCACCATCACGATGAAAGTAGTCTACATGCACCACGAGTCCTCAGAAAACACGGATTAACTTAGATCATTGAATTGAACTAGCATAAATTACTCATCGTCACAGTGACCATCACACTAAAGGTTAATTTCCTGTAGCTACTTGTTCAGTTAGTTCGTGTTATCCTTTATCATTTCCATTAGTATGAATGTAAAATGTGAACGCTTCTTCATTATAAGAGCCACACTGTGTTTCTACCCCCATTTATTTTCACTTCCACGATTATTAACTTGAGAGCAAAATTGGGATCAGTGTAGTAGTCTTCATATTAAAATAATTATGATTTTTCAATTTTTTAAGCTTGTGGCAAAAAGTTTGAGCCATATTCGTTCATTGTTATTTACTAGTTCAATCTCTTGTGAGAATAACACCTTAACCCACCAGAGCAGGTCTGCCTATAATTTAAGTCCCATTTGTGGAATGAGTGTATTAAAATTTGATGGTGTGATTATCTTAAACACGCACTAGCATATATATATATATACTGTTTAGGCAGGTGTATAAAAATAAAATATATTAATTTATTCCAATAGCTCAGTTTGAAATGAAAGTAATTTAAATAGTATATTCTGTTTAACCATAAGTACAAACATTCCAAGGTGACAAATGAAATGAAAAACTCATAAATAGATTTTTTTTACAGTTTACAACAGTTGTTTAGACATGTACACTACCAAACAATATCAGATACAGTAATTTGCATACAATCAAGATTCCTTCGACAATAAGAGCTCATACACAATAAATAAAAAAACGTGTTGAGATCTTTATTACTTGATCACTAGTAGGTGTATGACGAGTTCATAACTACACACACATAAATCCCATTTTTATAGAATCTTCCTTATTTGACAATTATTAAAGTCATCGAATATTCTTCCAAATATTTATGTTTCAGGTCATCTGATATACATATAGCTGTCACTTTTGATAGCTACTATTCATATCTATAAAATTAATACCAGTAATCCAAAAATATTTATTTTCTAAAATACTTGCTATGAATGAAAATTGGATCGTATAAGGTATTTGTATTGTGTATTATTTATAGTCCTTCATTAGACATGGTGATTAATAGCAGATTTGTGGATTGTTACTTAACAGATATATAACCCGCTTCTATGGCCAAATGATCTTGTGTTGGACTGTCCTGCTGATTACAGGGAAATTAGGGTTTGAATCTCGGGCAAATGCTTCATTACTGTATATTTGAAATATTGAATGCAGTCTTCTTCTTGACCTCTGAAGATATGGCAAAAAAATTATTAAAATATAAACTCAAAGCTATTTATTAAATATTTTTGGCTAGTTTGAAAAATAAAAAATCCCGGCATTCGTTATAGTGAATAATAATACAAGGAAATCAAATTTGTCTTTTGTTTGATCATATCTTTGTTGCAAGACATTTTGTAACACTCAATTTAATAACCAAGATAAATTATTTAAAATTAATGTTAATTAATTATATATTAAACTTGTTTGTTTTTCTGTGTAAATAACAATTTTACTGACCTAACATATCTTTAAACAACTTTTTCGCCGATCTTAACCAGACTCCGATTTCAAATAATCCTCTCTTTAAATAGATTTACAGCTCAACATTACTTCGTTACTACCACATCTCATTTTGATTTGTCAATCCTTGATATTTATCAAATACTAGGAGCACACTAGGCTTCTCACTGATATTTACAACTTGCCTAGAGCTAGGAGAAAGGGAACCTAAGTTAATTATAAAACTTGTAGCTATTTGTCGGCCTCCATCAACACAACAAACACCTTTTCGCCATCATTTGTTATGCTAGACCTACCTACATGGGATCGATTCCCTTGCCCCAATGTCATTTTTTAACTGTATTTATTTTATTTTTGAAAGATGTTAGATAAGGTTGTATTTGTAACCAGTATCGGTTTCATCTTTTCGATACATGTAGCATTTTATGAACTTAATTTTTATAGCATAAAAAATTTATTCTGTATTAAAAAAATATCATTAAAAAATTAGTCGGTCCAGACCCGTGCTTGTGAAGAGTGCGGGATTTAATGATTTATTTTTGTATTTACAAGGGGGTGATCTTTAAAACACATTATCCTTAAATCATGCCTCAGATTGTGTGGCGTGTTCCAGGGTGATACATGGCCTGTCTTCTGGACTGAGGCGAGAAAAGGATTTGGGGGAAGGGAGATGGATGGCAAACACTCCTCCTTGGTTCACGTCCGCGTTGGTGCACTCCGACACGACCGAAGCACCGTCGTCGCAGTCTGCGGCCGGACACCCGAAATCGGTGCCCAGGTCCAACACCGATGAGTTAAGGTCTATCTCGCTGTGGGTCGACTCTCTCAGTGAGTTCTCCAAGTTCTCGTACGTTGACACGGACGATGAATCGTCCGAAGATTCAGAAGCTTCTGGAAACATAAGATAATTTTAAATCTGAATACCTAGTCTAAAAAAATTGTTATTTTGAAGATTTTTTTTTGAACCTCGGTTCATAAGCCTATTTTGATAAAATCTTTATATATAAAAGTTTTGAACAAAATAGCGATAGCTAGATTTTTAAAATTCAAAAATAAATTATGGGCTTGATTATTTTTTTCAGTCAAACTATAACAAGTGTTATTTTAAACAAAACCATTAAAAGGTCATTTACAAAAATTAATGATCAATAAAATACCCTTAAATAAGTTGTTCTTAGTAAAAGTAATTATACAATGTAATCTGATATGTAAAATGCTTTAGAATGAACAAAATTAGACATTTAAAAAAAAATATAAAATTGAAATTTTTGAATGTTTGAACAAAATCCTTCAACTGTTACAATACTTTAAACATATAAAAAAGTAGAAGAATTCTAAAGCCTTACAAAAATATTTTTAATCAAGGGTTTTCTCATTTGTTTGAAGAATAGTAAAAACTATGTACCAAATTTCAAGATTTTAGGACATCTTGAAGTACTTGGTTGCTGAGGAAGTGTTGACCCAGTAATATTTAGAAGACTCAATAGACATGACCTTCAAATATCAGAGAGTTATTAAATAAATCACAAAACTCAGGATAAACTGATAATTTGCATAAAAACTTAAAAAAAATTACACATAATTTTATGTTATGAATTTGATTTGATCATTAGCTAAAATGCAAACCACTGTATTTTTTTTTTATCTTTTAACATGCAGACATGTTAAAGCTATATTAAAAAATAGTTTTGATAAGATAAGATATCTTTTCCATTTTATGGAGATTTGTTTTCAAATATTTGGCATAAAAGTTCAGGAATTTTTCCAACACATTTCTAATGATTCTTATTTTACTTGGATACATATTTATATTAATGTTGCACTTTGCAGTACATACCTCTAAAGCGCGACTTGACTCCAGGAAGGAACCACCAGACTGCAACGACACATCCCAATGCTGCGGCCACCACCAAGATGATCATCAAGACCAGTTGTACCGCTGACTGATCTGCAGACATTCAGTTTGGCCAGATAGAGCTAAGACGAGTGACAATCTGACAACAGTATTGTGTGATCTCTAGCCAGAGAAATGGTAACAATACACCGAAAAGAATAATATACAATTATACTAAACTTCTTTACACTAAAAAGTGAAATATAGATTTAATTAATTGTCTGAATAGTCTCTATTAGAAAAATATATATTTATACTTAAGTAATTGGAATAGTTAAAATTATCAAACTATATATATCTTTATTTAAAGATGGGTATATCCGACTCAATAAAGAGAGCTTTATGCCAGTCTATTCAACTGTCATACCTGGAATAAGACATCTCCTGGTATTGTATTAACTTGCGCGTAGAAGTTGGAGCACGTGTCTACGCTCTGTTGGGCTATGTTACCTTGAGCGTAGAAGTTGGAGCGCGTGTCTATTCTCTGTTGGGCTATGTTACCTTGAGCGTAGAAGTTGGAGCGCGTGTCTATTCTCTGTTGGTGCTATGTTACCTTGCGCGTGGAAGTTGGAGCGCGTGTCTACGATCTTTTGGTGCTATGTTACCTTGCGCGTAGAAGTTGGAGCGCGTGTCTACGATCTGTTGGTGCTATGTTACCTTGCGCGTAGAAGTTGGAGCGTGTGTCTACGATCTGTTGGTGCCTCTGCAAGTGGGAGGCTCTGACATCGTTGACCGACTCCATCTCAGTGTCGTAAGGTAACTCATCTGGAGCAAAGTGCTCCACTTGGTTACTGATCTCTGGCTTGGGACGGCGGTGGTGGTTACCAGGGAGGTTGATGCTGTAACCAGATAAGGTGGTTACGTACACTCCAATTTCCAAAGAAAGAGTCTTTTAGAAAATACAAAACATTTTTATTACAGACAAAATTGATAATATGATTTATCATCGCGCCTTACTAACTTTCAGGTTATACGCACATATTATAATTCCTTTAATAGGTTAGGAATGATAAGGGGAGTGTTTTAGAGGTAATTCATCCGCATTTTCATAGAAGAGAGTGTAAACTCATTTAGGAAAAACTACCGTTACTAGGCCTACATCCAATCAGGATTAAAATGCCGATATCCCCGTCTATCGACTGTCCAGTTTCTCGTGAGGCGACGCCTCAGACCATATGCTCACAGAAGCTGGTGACGTACCCCGCCCTTACGGTGAGCGTCTCCGGCTGGAAGGTGCACAGAACCAGGAACCTCCTCGTGCTGTGGGTCAGGATGGGCAGGTTCTCCTGTACGATGACGAACGTCGCCACGGTCGTCTCGTTCACGTGTGTGCCGCAAGCCTTGTGGTCGATGCGCAGGATGTAAGTGTCCCTGGCGCTGTCCGGGTCCCCGTCCACGGCACACCTCTCACCGCCCTCCGCCGCCTCCACGGCGATGCGGCCCCCGAAGTGGGGGCCGGTCAGCACCTCCACCTCGCTCGCCTGCGGCAGGCACCGTGTGGCGCGGGCCGAGACTGCGTCATATATATACAGTCCAATCTTTATATGAAGGGAGTTATTTCACAGTTATAAGAGACTTACTGTCACGTATTCTACGTCAAGACAGCAATGTCGCGTACGTTCCAATATCATCGCTAAGGGAACTGAGGGTCTTTTCGAGAAAAGCTATATCTTCGCTCTCTCTCAGTCAACTGTTGCCAAATCTCCTCGCACTCAGTTATGTTTAAAGGTGGTGTGATGGAGTAAGAAGAAGCTACTGGCAACCTCGACTAACCAGCGTTGCCAAACTTGTCTTATATTTGAGGGGTGATTGACCACAAGAAAACGAGAGAATGGCAACGCTGTTTCTCCATGCAATTCCCTCGGCGATTATATCCAGTATAGCTCAAATTGAAATACTTCAAATTGCAGAAATAAGCATAGGCGGGATTTAGGGGTGGGGGGGAGATCGGTTCTGCCCTTCCATAACTCCTTCCCCCCACACCCCAAGGACAAC